>JANHAO010007693.1:0-19911 GCA_026873985.1 Saraca asoca | reverse complement strand
TTTACATTAAAGTTGCAAGAAATTCAATTCCTGTGGAGACGATACTCACTCACTCTATATTACACATTTGACTGCATGCACTTGCATAATTTGAGTGATAAAACTAACAAAACAAAACTCAATTAAACAACACTTTTCTAAAGGCTAATGTCCTCAAAATAATATAAAGATTAAAGTAAGTCTCATATACTTCTGTTGTTAGTAGCCTATTATATGTTCAAGTATGTACACGTCATGATATCACTATTGGTCTAGTGTATTTAGGAGATAATTAAGTAATTTTGGTTAGAAATATTGGACCATTGTGAAGAAAGTTATGGAATATCTATAAGGTATCAAGAATCTTTGTGCTAACCTATTGCAGATCTAGTGATCTAATTGTTGCAAGTTACTTTGACTCTGATTTTGTGATTTATACAAATGACATGATGTTGATATCTGGAAATATCTTTATGATGATAGGAGTTTTACCATGAAAACTATTGAGCAGTCAATTACAACAACCTCTACTATGGAAGCAAATATGTTGCATGTTGTGAAGTCACTTGTAAGACTATTTGGTTTAGGAATATAATATTTGGATTCAAAGTCATAGAAAGCATATCTAGGACCTTGACCATATGTTGTGATAGTACTATTATAGTGAACTTCTTTCAAAATAATGATGAAAATATTGCCCGTACAAGTATTTTGATATTAAGTATCAATTTGTTAAAAAGAAAAGATATGCAAGTATTATATATAATGCCATGGATCATATAATTCTAGATCCAGAAACCAAAGGCTTAGGTGTAAAAATTATTTGCGAACAAGTGACTACAATAAGTTTGGCTAAGCCTTTCGATGTTCAAGTTTAGTGGGAGTTTTATGTTTTTAATTGAAACATTATTATCTTGAGATTAATTAAATGTTAATCATATTGCCATATATTTCATATATATATATATACATATATGATGTTATTAATTATGTACATTTGTTCTATGACATATCGATGGAGACATTTAGACCCTGTCTTATTATTATGTTGAGATTTATTCTCATTTTAGACATCTTAGGTGGATGCATAGACCATTTTGTAAAGATGTACATATGATCACATTTTGATATGTATGCCTGATTTCTCGCACATTTCATATTATATTTCGGCCATTGGAACATAAGTATTCAAGACATGTATGATATTAACATCCCTATTAGATATGATGATCTACATTATTAGGTACTTATGTTTAACCTATGGTTATGATGGTGTCATTATTGTTGTTATTGTTGACATTTATTGTTGTGGCCACGTATTGTAATCTGAGTTCTTATTTATTGAACTATGTTGCCTAAATGGAAGATTGTTAAATTTTTCCTACGGTACTACCATAGTTTAATTAAATCATATGTTATTAGATTGAATGAATATCACAATAACTAATTATTATAAGTTAATTAATTATATGATCAAATTATTGAACCTATGTCATTGATATAGCAAGACAAGTCTCTACTTTCATCTTAGTACAACTGTAATTATCCTATTAAGATTTCAGATATAATTTTTTTTCTCCATTTTCTTTACTAAAATTATAAGGAGTAAACTTGCTAAGGAGGATTTTGTTATAATGGATTATCAGGCAGCGCTAGATATGATTTTATTATTATTATTTAATTAAACTCTATTTATATATATCTAAATTGATACTTTGTAATATGATACAAAAAATTAAATTAATTGACTATTTTAATTTGTCTAATTTTTCCCACATTTGCTAATATAAAGCTTGCAAAATTGCCAATTCAAATGCTAGCTTATATTTAATCTATATACTTGATTAATTATGCAAGTATATGATTAATCACCACTTGAAGTGTGTGTCGTTCCCAACAGGTAATTCTACAAAATCTTCATTTATACAATTCCACTAACTACAGCATAATTCATAAGAAATGTACTTGTGCTGACAAGAGCATAGGAATCACTGGTTTAATGAAGCAAGGATGTTAAACAAGATAGTCTACGAGTCCGGCTCCTTTGTACTGTAGATTTTTATATGGTCAAATTAGTAGTTTGATGATCCGTTTAATAACAGATCTAAATAGACCGTAATCCGCATGGATCAAGCTTGTGCGAATTAGAATAGTCCGTAGACCAACCTCTTTCTTTTATTATTTTTTTTTAAAGAAAGAAAAAAAAAAACTACATTAGACCTGTAGATTCATGATGTAGAGGAGATAAGTCTTCTTCTAGAATATCCAGTAATTCCAGGGGGACTGCATAACGGTTATAGCCATTTTCCAACCATTACCAGTCGAGCAAGAGAATCACCTGCTACATTAACAATTCGAGGAATATGAGAAATTTGAACTTGCCAATGCCCAATCAGAAGCTCCTTTACATGTTGAACAAGAGCAAAACAATGATGTTGTATCAGCACACTTACTATGAATGAGATTAATTGCTTCCAAAGAATCCATTTCAACCTCAAAAGCTTTGAGATGAAGATTTTTGGCTAAAGACAAACCTTCTAATAAAGCCCACAATTCAGCCATAACCACTGAACAAATGCCCATAAATTTTTAAAAACCTTGCACAAAACAACGCTCTAAGTTCCTGATCAAACCACCACAAGCTGCAGCACTATTATCCAAACAAACCGAAGCATCAATATTAAGTTTAAACCAGCCTTTTGATGGAGGCTTCCATCTCAACCCCAATCTCCGAAACTTAATAGATTCATCATCACTCTTTAAAGAAAACTTAGCTGTATCAAAATCAATAACCTGGAATAAAATGCCCATAACATCATCACCCACATCTTTATTATTCAAATCAAATTTGGCAGGATTCTGCTTCCTCCAAATATGATTAACAGCAAAACCAAAAATAGTCCCCCAATTCAACTCTTCTTCCCGATTCCATCTGCAAGAAAGATTAGAGAAAATCCAATCATGCAAAGGTAAAGAAAAGAATTGCTGACACCATTTAGGTTTAAGAAGACGAAGCCAGACAGCAGAAGCATGATCACATTCACGGAGAAGATGGAGAATAGATTTAGAGCTCTACTTGCACAGAGGGCATAACACATTCACATCTAAATGTCTGCAAGCTCTTTCCTCATTCGTGAGAAGACTACCATGAGCAAACTTTCAACGAAAAGCTCGAATTCTTTGAGGGCACTGCACTTTCCAAATTTTCTTCCATAAATTAGAGGATTGAGAATTCTCTTCTTTTGTGATCTGACTATGAGCAGAACTCAGTGAAAAATTTTCATCCTCCGAACCTCCCCAAACCAGTGTCAGCAGGATCTACTACTCTTGGAGTAGGTATCGTAGTTATAGTAATAACATATATGAGGAGGAAGATACTACGACAAAATATCCATATTCCAACATCCAGGCCTCAACACAAGGTGATCAACCGTAGCATCATAAAAGCCCTCTGGAAAAACTTTAATTGCATGCTAAAAAAGAGGGCCAACATTAGGGACCCAAGAATCCTTCCAAAAGAGATCTGCTGACCATTACCGACCTTCCAAACCACACCCTCCTTAACATAAGGCCAAGCATGAGCAATACCTCTCCAAAGATTAAGAGTTGTCCTAGGAGATCGAACATTTGGAATAAGATCATCACCGCATCGATACTTTGATCTAATTACTCTAGACCAAAGAGCATACTTTCTATGAATAAGACCCCATCCCAACTTCATCATATAAGCAATGTTCGTCTCTTTTAAACGACGAATACCCAGCCCGCGTTTTTCTTTTCTCTGACACACTGTTGACCACTTAGATAAGTGAGTCTTCCTTTTATGATCAGTACAGTCCCGTAGAAAATTACACATTTTCTTCTCAACTGAATCACATATCCCAAAGGGCAACTTCGCAGTTTGCATGCTGTAATTTGGAATAGTATTAAGAACTGACTTGATAAGCGTTATAATATCAGCAAAAGATAAAAGTTGACGCATTCCAAGCATTTAATCTTTGTGACACTTTATCCACTATGTGAGCATAGGTTTGGGAATTGAATCTTTTATGAAGCAAAGGCATCCCCAAATACTTACCCAGATCCAGAGTGATGTGAAAGCTGAAAAACTCACTAATTTTTTTAGCCCGCAAGTGATTCACATTTTTGTAAAAGAAAATCTAAGATTTTTCTTTATTAATGCACTGGCCTGAACTGGCCCAGAAAACCCCGAAACATTTACGAAAAGCCTTCGGTTGATCCAAAGAACCTTCAGCAAAAACAATTAAATCATCTACAAAAAGAAGATGAGAAATTTGAGGTCCCTTCCTAGAAACATGAACAGGCTTCTATTTCTTAGGCTGAACTGCATACTGAATGCAATGAGACAGTCTCTCCATACATAAAATGAAGAGACACAGAGACGGAGGATCTCTCTGGCGCAGACCTCTGGAGGGGGTGAACTGACTGGTGGCCTCCCTATTCCACAAAACTTCTTTTGAAGTCGAAGAAACACAGCAAAGAATCAAGTCTGTGATGTTAGCTTGAAACCCAATATCCTCCGAAGTATTTGGAAGAAACTGCCAACTAATCCTGTCATAGGCCTTTTCAAAATTTATTTTAATAGCCATAAATCCCTTTTTAACCTTTCATTCTTCTCATCGAGTGAATAACCTCTTGAGCTATGATAATATTATCTGAGCCATGACACCCCAAAATAAAACTACATTGATTTGGAGCAATTAGCTTATCCATCACCTTCTTGAAACGATTAGCCAAAACTTCACAATCTTATATGTAACATTACACAAAGAAATAGGCTGGAACTGCTTAATATTTTCTGGACACTCAACTTGAGGAATTAAAACAATATTTGTGTCATCATATTGTTTTATAAGATGAAGGCTGTCAAAAACTTCTTTGATCACTGCACAAACAGAGTTACGAACCACATTCCACTAGCTCAGGTAGAACATAGCATGCAAACCATCCGAACCTGGAGCTTTAAGAGCTCCCATATCAAACATTGCAGTTTTGATTTCTTCATTAGAGATAGAATTATGAGTTAGCTCCAAGTCTAAAGTTTCCAAAGCTTGGAAAGCACCATAAATAGGGAAAATAGGCCGATCAAGAACCTCCTCATCAATCATCATAATGCTAAAAAAAGAAACAGCAATACCTTTTAATTCAATAGAGTCAAAAACTCACTCTCCATTATCTGCCATTAGAGCTTCAATTTTATTACGCTTCCTCCAAATCATTTTAGATCTATGAAAAAATTGTGTTACAATCCTTGTACATAAGCCACTTGCACCTAGCCTTTTGATAACAAAAACATTGTCTTGAAAAAGCTCTTCATGATATTTGATGAACACAATTTATACATATTTTATATTCCTTTATACTTAGTCTTTTGTCATGTTTATAAGCTTATTTGGATACTAGAAGTTGTTTTTGTGCTTTGCCTAGTTTTTGTGCTTAATTGAATTTATTTAGTAAATTTACACTATTTTAGACTATTTCAGGTTTCTAGGCATATCTTGAGCTCTGGACCTCAGTTTTGGATGATTCTTATGTCATTGGAAATCTAAGAGAAAGAAATAAAAATGTCATGAAGAGTCCAAAGCCCAATTCAGACATTTTGGAGGTCAATTAAAGCCTAAAAATTGAAACAAAATTCATTGTTGTGACCTAGAACTAATTTAGGTATTTTCATCATAAGTGGAGTTTCATCCATCATCTCGATGCAAACATACGCCCATAGGATAACTAAGATCCAATCTAACAAATTTCATGGAGGGCTTGAGAGAAAACTACACTATTTTGAATTAAGTACATAACTGTGAACTTAAATGTTAAACTCTACTATAGGGTCGAACTGCTCTGAAAAGATGTCTCGGTTTTTAGCCTATAACTTGAGTTAGGAATCGAGTTTTTATACACAATTAAGGCCTTTGGACTTCTACTTGACTAAGCCACATTTCATATGAAGGGAGACACATCTAATGAAGCTTCATTCCAACCCTAATCAACAATTCAACCAAAAAGCAGTAGAGTGAGCCTACAAATAGCTAGCTAAACCCCATTTGTAATAACCTTTTAGATCATTTTCTATATTGTCTCTAACTTTGAGAGGAGAGAACTTTGCTAGGGCAAGACTGCAACCCTAATTAGGTTTACACTTTTCATTTTATTGCTCTTTTTATTTTTATATTGATGTGTAACTAAACATTTATCTCAATTTAAGGGAATTTTTGCACTAATTTTATAGTTGATTGTGAGACTTACTTTTAATTCTAATTTATTGCTAATTTGATTCTTTTGATTCTTTGATTTTATGGCTTATAATTGCCTTGGATGATTAGTTAATAGAGCCCATTAATTAATTATTTAATATGATTTAATATTAGCTAAATTTCCATAGGTAAGTCCATTGTTAGTAGCTGTTTGGTTGTCGGGTAACAATAGAATGTTAATTTAGGATAAATCAATTCTCTTAGAGAATTGAAGGTAATTAGTTGGGTTGCTAGTGATATAATTCAATTAATTAGAATTAGTATTTTTAGAACTTAATATTATTGATAAATCAGTTGGGGTGTTGGGCTTTGACTGATTTAACAATAAGAGCCAATTGGGTGCTGGGCTTGACTGATAAAATTAGGAAGAAATTAACAATGATTAATTAAGTGTTAGGCTTAATATCTTGGCTAAGTGGTCAAAATGAGAATGAAACAATAGTGTCAAGGATCAGGCACTGAATTGGTTGTAGGAGTCCCTTGGATTGAGCTTTTATCCATCAATTTTCCTTTTCTTTATTTCTATTTTGTCATGCATTAAAGCTATTTGTAGTAATTCCTAGCCTAATTAGATAGTATCCACCTCTCCCATTTTCTTACTATAAACACATAGAAGTGAATCACCAGTCTTTGTGGACATAACTTGAACTCACCCTAGCTGCTAGTTTAGGTAATTCAGTATTATTTTGGGCCAATTTTGACAACCATCAATATTGATTCCAAAACTCTTTCTAAAGGATATGCAAGAAAGAACATGGGGCCCTATCCAAATTATTCTGAATCCCTTGAAGGTAGTTTAATGAAATCCTTTTTCTCTTACCAATGCTACCAAAAGTTAAGGAATTTCATTCTTTAACTACCAAAGAAAAAGAGGATAAAGTTGTAGCTAGCAAAGAACTATCTTGCCAAGACATCTTAACTAACTCAGAAAAATTAGAGTGCATCAACCATGAAGCCATAAAATGAAAAAGGAGTTCTTTATGATGGATAGGAGCTTTATCTTAGAGTTTCAATCAAAGTGGATAATGGTCCGACTTGGGTTTCAAAAGATGAATAATGGAAGAGTCTAAGAAATTAACCTTCCATTACATATTTGAGATTGCTCTATCAATTCATTCCTGGATACCATTCCACTCCCAAGTGAAATTGCAACCTCATCCATCAAACTTCTAAATCTTTTAGTAATAGAGAAAGAAAATGAAGCTCCCCCGCTCTTATTTTGGAAGAAAGAATAGAATTAAAATCATCAGCTATACCCTAAGGGCAATTAACCAATACCTAAGAGATCCTCTCTAATTTTGGCTTTTGGACTTCCATAGATAGCAAACAGCCACTAAAAATCACCAAAATTAGTCTTTATCAAAACATGAATACATTGGTCATGAAGAATAATAGGAGTGACCTTTCAAACATCTGAATCCTATAGAAACCAAATAACACCTGAAAAGCCTTTTGCATCCACTCGAACAGAAGAATCAAAATTCAACTTTTTTATGATTTTTTCTGCCTTACCCCTAAGCACCCGAGGCTCTATGAAACCCATAAAAGAAATGTCATATTTATTTTTTATATCCCTAATCAAACTAGGGAAAGCTCCATCTCCTGCTCCTCTACAATGTCAAAATATGCAATTCATAAGATAGGTTTTAAGAGAAAGAGCTTACTTACTAAGTAGTAATAACAACCTCCACAAAAGTTGACACAAGCAAAACCATATCACTAGATTAGCGGTAGGTGAAGACTCAACCTCTACGGAGCCTTCATAGGTCACATTAACTTAGGAGTGAAGATCTTGTGGTTTAGGATTTAAAACCCTAACAGGCTTATGACTTGGTTGAAATTGATAGTCCATTCCCTTAACAAGAAAGGAATCGTTTGTGAACAAATTTGAGAAATACTTTTGATGTTGTTTTTCATAGCCCTTCTTGAAAGCATAAAAATCATTAAAACTCATTACTTATAGTCATAGAGCGATTGCCATGCATAGAATTAGCTTCCTCCTTCTAATCGGCACTACTCTCTTTAGACAAATTATTAACTTGGGCTCTATGTCTATTAAAACTATTTTTAGCTTCCTACTTTTTACATTCATTCGGCTCAGCCCCATCATTTTTATTAACACCAACCTTATCCTTATTTAAATTCCTATGCCCCCTAAAAGGTGCATTAACAACCTATTTTATTTCCTTCCCTTTAACACTTATCTCATGATTGGAAGGCACATTAAAACATGAACGATTATCAGTCATAGTATTGTCTGACTAATTTTTCTTTCCTTTATTAGCATATTTATTATTTTCTTTGGAAGAAACAACATTATTCCTATTAAGAAATTTGTATTCTTCAGACAGATTTCCTAGCAATCATCCAATTGCCATAATCCACATCTTTAATTTGGTTCTCATCCAGCAAATTTGGCTGCATGAAACTAGGGATGACATTCACTTTGAAGTTAACTCTCCCATCTTGAAACTATTATGGTACCACCCTTAGTTTAGCCACTTTATTTATTGAAAAAGGAAAACAAATGACGGTCGACACAAACCCCTTCCCAACTAGCTCGAATTATGTTGAATTAAGTAGCTAAAATATTGATGTAGTCAACATATATGAGTATGATGACACTCTAAGGGTGCCTTTCATGCTAAAAGCTATCCTAAAGAGGGATAGTCAAATTCCAAATTTATCAAAAAAATAGAAGTTGAAGGGGGAATTCTACAAATCAGTCTAAAGTTATGAGAAGTACTATGATAAAGTTAGAGTACATCTAGCCAGAAAAAGGGAGCCAGACAGAATTGACCCAATTGAACATGAAAAGACCAATAAGCAAGCATTGACTATCAAGAAAAATATCTCTAAAAGAAAGGCAAAGGAAGTAGTCATAGAGGAAGGAGGACCTAAAACAGCTACCAAAATAAGGTTAAAAAAGAAAATTCTATTTTCAAACACATCAACTATGATTACTAGAACTGTTATACACACAAAAATAGCCTCGCAAGGGCAAACCCTCGAATGCGACGAAGGCTAAGATCTAGACCTTCACAAGCAATGGCGGCAAAGTAATTTCAGGCACCAAGCCTTGCCTCGCTCATCAAGATACAACGATGCTGCGAGGTACGGTACGCGAAGCTATATCCCAGCGACAATGCGACCCAGTGATAAGGGCTCAAGATCGACCCGGCATAATAGTCGATCACTTATGTTGTATGTATTTTTTGGGCTGGCAACAGGCCCAGCCAAGTGAAGCCATTCTCAGCCAAGGCTTTGTTGGGCAGGCAGACCAAGAAGAAGACAGTTTGCAGAGGCTAATTGATGGAGAGCCTGCAAGAGCCGAATGGTAGACTTAGCCTTTTGTGTATAGGCTCTGTGTAATAAAAGAGAGAGAACCCATTTGTAAAAGGAGAGATTCATTTGAAAACTGGAAGAGAGGGGTGAGCTCAGAGTGAAGGGAGCCATGGAGCTCATTAGAGAAAACTCCCAGTAAAACTATATACACTGCAAGCATTTTCCAAGCAATAAAATGATTCCTGGACGTAGGGTCCGGTGCCGTCCAGATTTGGCCGAACCACGTTAAAAAACTCTACTGTCTATTGTGCTTTCTTCTTCTTCTTCCTCAGATTTTTACACCAGGTTACAGGATAGGAGTCTACCGAATCCTTTCCCGTTGGCTAAAGTTTCGATCCTCCATACGAACTGAATTTCGACGTCAACAAGAACCAATTGAGTCAAAGAGGAAGTTTTCATTTGGAGACAAGAGTTCCTATGAATAGTGTACCTATCGGACAATAGGTGAGGAATGAGGTTGAAAAGCAAGAAAGTTGACAAGTGGAATTGAGGCCTAGATTTTGAAAAGGGGAAAACATTTGGGTCAATCATAATTATCATGCTCTTCCACTAACTAAGACTTAGAAATGTCAAATACAAAGGAGAGCAGCATATCAGAGCAAAGACAGTCTACTTAATAATTAACACAAAAACCATTGGGCCCTAAGGAATCTAATGATCCTAAGCTTAAGGATAAAAAGTTAAATGAAGAAGGTTGTAATGTGTGTTAGTGTGAAGGCCCTTGAGATAATTGGTTGTAATGGCATGGATACTACATATCTTAGCATATTTAATAAACATGATGTTTTGGCTTCCTTAAATTTAGTTTAATATATATGTATGTTTAGATATATGTATGTTATATTAGAAAAAATCCTTGAAATATAATTGTGTATAAATAAATTACAATTGGCATTGCATTATGAGGTAATTTATACATATAGTTGTACTTCTAAATATCCCTGGTTGTTAAATAATTAAGAAAATAGGATATCAATTATTCATGAGTAAACTACCTTATGTTATGCCACATTCTTTTAGAAGAATGTTGTGATCTCATACACTTTTTGATATGGTCATATCTGAATAGACATATAGGTATATGTTATGGAACAGATGATTAGATTGACCCACCGTAACAAGCCACATGGAATGTTACCATGTGTCAATGGACTTCTCATGTGAAATGTGATGTAAGTGATCCTTAGACTTGAGATTAACACAGTATCTTATATATGGAGTTATATACTTTAACTTTATTCCAGGCTTGCATTCTTAAAGAGTATATATGAATAATTTTGGGTGCATCATAAAGTACATGAAGGTAATGATTGATCAAGATCGAACTCATCCTCCTTGGTAATGAAGAATGATATTTAAAAGATGTTTTGACATTTGTGCTATGATCAAAATCATAGGCCTATGTATTGATGATATATAAAAGGAAGTTTTATTTATAATAAATTAATGATGCATAAAGAAATTTTATATATGAACAACTGTGAGATAGCACATAATCAAATATACATATAAGATTGGACGTTCATAATAGGGTTAACACTTGAATCATACTGTAAGTCTAATTTGAATATCAAGAGATGAAGGGATTGAATTACACACTAACACCTTATCATGAAAGGGTTTTGATTTCCACAAATCTATTTCAGGAATTTGGGTGGCAATGATCCTTTTCTTTAAGCCAATCTTGATCTATGAATTTATTTGAAAAATTTAGAGAAACTGGGTTTGAATTAAAATAAGTATTAATTCAATTAAGCTATAAAAGCTTGTAAGCAAATTCATTGTCAATAGGCAATGAAAGCTAATGGGTCACACAATAAAATCTCTTTGATCCAAAGTCAAAAGAAAAGTTGAATTAAATGAATATCTTGGAAATTTAAAATAATTAATTAAGTGCTCTAATGTGATAGAAGTGTTAATTAATCAATGATTAAATAATTCTAATAAAAATTACAATTATTAAATAGTAGTAATTTTCTATTATTGATATTCAAATGTTATAGAACATATATATTAACATTGGTGGAGATTCTGAATACAGGAATGGTTCTTCACTTAGAAAGTAGTTTAAATAAAGTAAAAAAATTAGAGAATGATCATTAAGAGAGTTTATGAGTTTGAACTCACAGAAAAGTGTTTAGGCTTGTTAGACATAAAAGAAGGAGCATGAGGTTTAGGGGTATGGACTTCTTAGGCCAAATGGGTTGCACAGGTGAGTGGACAGCACAAGCAAAGGGAAACCCTAACTTGTGCGCCATTCATGCTTACTCTCCACTCATGAACTCCAATCTCTTCTATTTGAAGGACTGAGATGCCAACCCTTGAAACACAAACAATCCTAGCACATGTATTACATGTAACTCTCTATATGTGATCTCACTTATCATTTTCTCTCTGCATTCAAACACCAACCCTACCCTAGTAAATTCATCAATTCTTATAGAGCCAAGACCTCTTAATTTGAGTAGTTGAATTTTCTACTCTACCTGTTATGAGCACTTGGTGGAGGCTTTGACTCAAATTGGTTCATGTGGATCATCGTTGGTGTTGAAGATCAAATTTGAAAGAGTTATCCGAAGACAATCTGAAAAACCTGATTGTGAGTCTTCTTGGAGAGTTCAAGGAATTGCTTGAACATTAAATTCAAATTTGTAGACCAAAGATTCTAATAACAACTCTCATGAAAGGTATAATTTAAATTGTTACTTTAAATTATTCTTAATTTTATGAATTAATTTGTAAACAACATGATTCGGATTTAGGACAATTTTAAAATTTCACTGTACATATTTGATGCTTTTGATTGACCTAGATCTATTTTTTCCTAAAAGTGGTATTAGAGCTTATGTTGTTTTCTATTAATTCATGATCAAAGATTTTATTATTATAGTGATAATTAAGATTTTGTGCATGTTGTAGTTTGATTCCATATGATTAAAGTTATTCATTAAAAGTGTAGATTTTTTTGTAAAAAGCTTTTCATAAACTAATATGGATTGGATCTACACTTTTAAATGAAAAATACATTAGAGAGGAACTAACTAGCTAACTGGTCAAACAACATGTTAGCCGACCAGCTAGTTGACATGGTGTTGGTCGACCAGTTAACTAGCCAAACATGGTGCCTAAACTAGCCAACCATGTTCATGTGCTGGTCAATTTGAAATAATTTGTCAAATAATGGCTGGGGTTAACCACACAAAAATTATTTAACAAAAATTATTTCAACTTTAATGACTGACCACACAAGTATCCTTAGGGTGGTGTTTTTAAATGGCTAGAAAGTCAATAAGAAGCTTCCGACTGCATAAGACAAAAGTTCCATCCTATCATGTCATGCCTACCTCCTAGGAAGCCATTAAAGTTGTTGTTTTAGCTTCCAATGATATAATAAGGTGTTTCTTGGATTAAGAAAATGAACAAGTCATAAAAAGGGGCATTTATTATTTATCTAGGGTGCTTAATGTAATGGAACAAAATTATCCAGCAATAGAAAAATTGTGTATATCTTTGTATTTCTCTTGTTCAAAGTGACAATAATATTTATTATTGACTACAATCCAAGTCATATCAAAAGTTAGTGTTTTGAAATTTATGTTATCAAAACCCTTTATTCATGGATGAATTGGCAAATGGGCCCCAGGATTGACCAAATTTTCACTATAATATTGCCCAATGAAGGCGGTCAAAGGGTAAGCTATTACCAATTTCATTGTTTACCATAAAGAAAAGCCAATTAATTTTGTTGGACTTAAAAATTAGAAATTGCATTTTGACAACTCTAACCATAAGGAAGGATCAGGAATTGGGATTTTAACTATTACTCTTCAAACAATTCCAATCAAATTTTTGTTTACTCTACATAAAAATCTGCTAATAATGAGACCGAATATGAAGCATTTTGATAATCAGCTTAGAACTTTTATTAAAAACAAGGAGCATGCTCGGTTGAGATATATGATGCTTCACAATTAGTATTAAAATAAATCACACAAGAATATAAATGTGTGAATGAAAACATGACAAAGTATTTAGCTATTTCAGTAAGATTGTTGTACGAATTCAATAATGTGATCATAAAACATATGCCAAGAGCTCAAAATGCAAAGGTTAATGAATTATCTCAAATCACATCTGGATATGAAATTAATGAAACTAAGTTTATCAAAATAATTAGACATCGTGCTTGCTTGGAAACTATGGATACAAGGGAAATCATGTACACTAGCATAAACATGACCTCACAAGATTGGAGAACTCCCATTATTAACTATTTGCTTGATCCATCAAATTTAACAAGTCAAAATCTACAACTAAAATCAATGAAGTTTGTTTTGTTGGATGGACAATTATATAAACATGAATTTGATGGACAATTGCTAAAATGTTTAAGTGAAACTAAAATGATGGCAGCCATAATCGAAGTACATGAAGGCATATGTGAAGCTTACTAACCCAAAGCCAAAATGAGATGGACATTGATTAGACAAGGGTTGTAGTAACCAAAAATGATAAAGAATTATGTTGATTATGCAAAAGGTTGCCAAGAATACCAAAGACATGGTCCAATACAAAGGGTGCCTATAGCCGAATTGAAATTTATCTTGAAGCTTTGGCAGTTTAGGTTTTAAGCCCTAGATATAACTAGGAAAATATATTCACTTTCATCTAAAGGTTAACATCTCCTATTGGTTGCCATTGACTAGTTTATGAAGAGGGTTGAAGTGGCTATCTTTAAAGAAAACAAATAGCTAAATGTTATAGACTTTGTGGAGAATTAAATTGTATGTTGCTTCAGATTACTGGAAAATTTAACTATTTACCATTAAACTATGTTCACTAGTCAAAGTTTTAGGGCATGATATCTAGAGGAATAAAAGTGCTAACTTCTACACCTTACTACGCTTAAGCGAATGGTCAAGTCGAGGTTGTATGGCATATTGGCCAATACCCTAGAAATTGGCATAAAATGTTGGATCAAGGCCTAAAGGCTATTCAAAACTCTTTAAAGGAGTAAATAAGAATCACACCATAAAAATTGGCTTTTGGCCATGACTAAATATTACCAGCTAAAGTTACAGCACATTCATTTAAAGTTTAGAAGAAAAATGAATTGCCTAGAAGTGACTATTATAGGTTAATGTTGAATGAGTTAGAAGATTTACATGATGTTTGACAAATTGTGTTGGATAATTTCATTCAAAATAAGGAAAAAATGGCTTGGACTTATAACAAACATTTGAAAGGGAAAACTTTTAGCTAATAAGAATTAGTTTGGAAAGTAATCTTGCCAATGCAATAGAATTGAAATTTTGGTAAATGGACCCCTCATTGGAAAGGGTTGTTCTGACTTACTTATGTATTCGACGGTAATAGTTATCAGGTAAAAAATGTTGAAACATCCAAAATAGAGATTATTAATGACAAACATTTGAAATTATACAAACCATCATATATGAAACCAAAATAATGTATCCATAGCCAAAATGAAAAATAAGTGCAATTTCAAAATTCACATCGAGGAGAAAACTTTCTTGAAATTAGAACATAAAGTGTTTTTATAGTCTTTCCATTTCTTAAGGGATGAAGTCCTTATTGTTGTAGCAACATTGTACTTAACTTTGATGGTTTTCATCTTTCTTGAAACAATTTGATATTCATTCAGTCTCTTCTTGGCCATTCTTACAAATTCAACTCTCTCAAAAGTAGCCGTAGTAGCCTTTTGCTCCAAAAGAGGCTAAGACTCCATTCTTTTCTTTACTTTAGCATTAAGCTCTATAATTCTTTTTTCCAATACCAAAATCCACTAAAGGTTAGCATGTGCTTCCTGGGAATTCTAAGCACACTTATCTACTAACTTCTTTCATTATGTTATGGTTGATTTTAAAAACTCTGTTAGCTTGACTTTCTTTTAGGTAAAATTTTGAAAATTTAATAAGGTTAAATTAGCTTTTTCTAAGTCATTTGTTAAGCTTGCAACATGCTCAAAGACATCAAGCACAAAATATTCTAGACCTACAATGATTTTGACCGCATTAGCTTCTTGAAGAAGAGTAAGTGTTGAGCCAAGTGACTCCCTTTTAGCTTCATCTTAGCAGAGTTCATCAAGGTCTAAATTGAGTAGATCATTTGATGTTTTGAAAGCTCATTCTACTTTGGCCCTTGGAGTGTTAGTAAGAGATGTGATAGTAGTGGTCACAGTGTAGATTGAAAGGGATGTGGATAACTTTTCCTCATCTATCGATATCAATGAAGCTAGGGAAGCCACAGGATCATCATCAACTTGAAACTCCAAGTTATTGTTGCCTATACCAAACTCAACACCCATGGTTGTTTTATTTTCAACTACCTTATGTTGGGAAAATTAGATCAAAGCACCAAGTATGCTAATGAAAAGCATCAAATATATGCATCAAAATTTTAAAATTTTTTCCAAACCCAGATCATATTATTTACAAATTAATTCATAAAACATAGTATAATTCAAATAATTTTAAAGTAACAATTTAAATTATACCTTCTCAAGAACTCTTCTCTGAATCCTCAGTCTCTAAATTTGAATTTGATCTTTAAACAATTCCACCAACAAGTAATATGTTCAAGTCCTCTGGATTGTCTTTAGACAACTCCTTCATATTTAATATCTAATACTAATAATGATCCACATGAACTAATTTAATCCAAATCCTCCACCAATGTTCATGTAATAGGTAGAGTAAAAAAATCTACCACTCAGTTTAAGAGGTGCTAGCTCTCCAAGAAATCATGAATTCGCTCAACTATGGTTAGTGTTTGAATGCAAAAAAGAAATGAAAGGTGAGATCACACAGAGATAGTTAGGCGCACAACACATGTGCTAGGGTTGTATTGATATGTCATTACACACTTGTGCATTAGGGTTGGCATCTCACTTCTTTAAATAGAAAAGATTGAAGCACAATAGTGGGGAGCAAGCATTAGTGGTGCATAAGTTAGGATTTTCCTTTGATTGTGCTATCCATTCATCAAGTGGATAGGTTGCACAGCAAGTTCTACTTTCTTGGCCTAAGAAAGCTATATTCCTTGTTTAGGTCATGATGAGTCCAAACTCATTAACCTCGTGCACCTTTTTTTATGTCCAATAAGCCTAAACTGTTTTCTATGAGTCCAAACTTATAAAATCACTTTTATAATCATTCTCTAATTGTTTTAATTAATTAAAATAACTTTCTAAGTGAAAAATCATTCCTCTACTTATGATATCCTATAAAGTTAATATGAATGTTTTACAACATTTAAATATTAACATTGAAAACTTGCTGCTATTTAATAATTATAATCTCTATTAGAATTATTAAATTATTGATTAATTAAAATTTCTAATCATATGAAAAAAAAAGTGCTCTTAGTCTTGTTTGGTAGAACACAGGTCTCCAAAACCCGATGTTGTAGGTTCAAATCCTATAAAGCATGATTCCATTCTTTTATTAGATTGAGGCAGTTAAAAGTCTAAATTTTGACCTCTTGTGAATTAGAATTAAAACAAATAAGAGGTTAATAAACAAAAGAGATACTATATGAATTAATAAAAGGTCCAACTAATCACCACGTCGGTATTGTAAATATGTAGTTACGAGATGTTTACTAATTCAACTCTTAAATTTAAAACATTTTTGTATTCTAACTTTTTCCTTGACTTTGAATCAAAAAGATTCTATTGTGTGTGACCCATTAAGTTTTCCTGCATATTAGTAATAAATTTATTTACAAGCTTTTATAAGCTTAATTGAATTAAAACTCTTTTTAATTTAAACACAATTTTCTTAAATTGTGCCAATAAATTCATAGATCATGATTGGCTTTTAGCAAAGCATTATGACCACCCAAATGCCAGGAATAGATTTTGTGGAAACAAAAACATGTTGTGATAAAGTGTTAGTGTATAATTTAATATATTCATCTCTTAATATTTAAATTGGACTTAGGGTATGGTTCAAGTGTCAACCTTAATTTGAACATCCATTATAAGTGCATGTCTGACTATGTGTTATTTCATAATCATTCATTCATAAAACTCTTTTTTATGTATCAATAATTGATTATACATAAAACTTCTTTTATGTATCATTTATACATAAGCCTATGATTTTAATCATAAAACAAGTGTTAAAACATCTTTTGAATATTTTTCCTAATTACCAAAGAGGATGAATTCTTTATTAATCAATCATTATCTTTATGTACTTCATGGTACACCTAAAATTATTCATATCTACTATTTAAGAGTACAAGCTAAGAATAAAATCAAAGTACATGACTCTATATGTAAGATACTATGTTAATCTTAAGTCTAAGGATCATTTCACATGAAAAGTCCATTAACACATGACAACATTCCATATGGTTTCTCATGGTCAGTCAGTCCAGTCATATGTTTCATAACGTACACCCATATGTTTTATCTTGATATCAACATATCTACAGCATATGAGATCAATACATTTTTCAAGAAGAATGTGAGATGACATATGTTGGTTTACTCATGAATTATTGATATCTTATTTTCTCAACAATTTAACAACCAGTTATATTTAGAAATATAATTATGTGTATAAATCATCCTATAATTACAATGCCAATTGTAATTTATTTATACACAATTATATTTCAAGGACTTTATCCAATATAGCATACATATATCAAAACATATATATATATATATATATTAAAACTAAACTGATAAAAAGACCAAAACATCATGTTTACTAAATATGCTAAGATATATATAGTATCTATGCCATTACAAATAATTATCTCTAGGCATCTTATGAGAGTCATCTTTGTTAGAGCAACCAAGTCTGTGGGTTGAGAAGAGGGATCTAGAATAAACATATCCAATGCATTAGTTGTTAAAACCAAGGTGACAATAAGTTTAACTAATTAAGTTTTGACTTGAGGTTCCTACATAAGTAAACTTAATTCAATAATGTTGTTAACGTGATAGCTAGCAAAAACTATAATAAGGTGTGAAGATTGAAACTTGTGACTGAGTTGTACTCTTGCCCCTTCCAAAATGCCAGGAAAGAGCTAAAACATCTCAAGTTGTGGTTTGGTTTGCTAGTTGATTTATTTCAGTGGTTGCAATTTTCTTTAAGGTGGGCTTCTTTTTGTTTCTTGATTCACTGGGTTGGTTGCTAGTTGTTGCCAAGCTAGTTTTCCTTTGGTATTTCCTATTTCAAGTTTTTTAACGTAGCTTTTATTCAACCACTTTATTGCTTTCCTCTGTATGATTGGTTGAAGTCGAACCTTCCTTTGCTGCAAAATAAAAACATCAAAGATTAATCAAAAGTCTAAAAAGAGAGTCTCACCATACCACTCTTCAAACATCTCCATTTCAATGAATATACATACCTATGGTCTTTAAAGAAGCTAGTTCAATTTGCATAAAAGGCATGAAATGAGTGAGCTTCTCAGATAAATCCTTGATGAAATATGTGTTTGTATGAGAAAACCACCTATATAAGAAGAGGTTAGTGCACGCAAGGTAGGGAGAAATATGTCTAGGTTCAAAAGTGGTTGATATGTCCTGATTTAACTTGTTAATAGCCAAACAATCAATAACCCACAAGGTTTTCCCTTGGTATGTGTTGTTAAAAGGATCTAAAGGGCATCATTGAATGAGACCAAATTATTGAGCAACTATATTTGGCAAATATTTTTCAATCGACAAGGTCTACTCTCATGAAGTCTAATATACAAGTATTGAGGACAAAGAAACTTTGACCAAACTTCAACACTACGTGTGTTTGATGGAGTTGGGTCTAAAGTAAACCAGGTTAGGCCATAAAACCAAGAGGTGAAAAGCATCAAATATTTGGAAGGATGGTTTTCTGAAAAAGAATAAAAAATGAAAAAGAAAGAGCCATGTATCTCTTTAGGGATCTTTGACCTATGCCTGGACCTAAAAATGTAATTGACTAACCTCATATTGTGGGAGATAAGTAGTGTGGCATGGTTGAATTTGGGGTCTAAGATAAATTGATCGTGAAGTACAACAATAAGCCAAAGTTGGAAAAGCCAAAAAAGGCCACCCAAATTTGAAAATTTTCTATTAATTTTGAGGTCACTAATAGCCAAATTAATGTTTTCAAACATAAAAGCAAGGACCAAGGGCCTTATGATGTTTAAAATCCATAAGTGCACAGCGTAGTTGTAGCTAGTATCAGCAAATACGGGTCGATCCCACAAGGAAGCTATTTTAATTACCAGAATCTTTACAATTCAACTATCCAGATCAATAGTAAAGAAATAAAAGAAATAGATAAAGAGAAAC
>JANHAO010007692.1:0-19907 GCA_026873985.1 Saraca asoca | reverse complement strand
TGTGGTATTTCAAAATTAATGAAAATTGCCGATTGGCCAAACACCATCGAGAAAAAGTTTTCTCTTTGCCTTTGCATTCTCGCTATAGTGAATGATTCTCACCTTGCTATAGCGAACGGTTCTCACCTCGCTACAGCATTCTCGCTACAGTGAACGGTTCTCACTTCACTACGATGTTCTCACTACAGCGAACGGTTCTCACCTCACTACAACATTCTTGCTACAGTGAACGGTTTCCACCTCGTCGTTATCAAAATGATATTATTACCACCCGCAGCTTACATGCGGATGAGTTCTTCACAACTCTTATATATGGACGTACTTCTCGCAATCTCTCAAGTGCACCTCACTCACAGTAGATTGAGTAGACTGAAAAATAAAGCATAACCAATTGGCTAAAAAGAGAAGTTCTCATTGATCATCGTAAATTTACATACAACAATACATGAAGTATTTGCTACATACATTCAAAAGGAGAATAACCCATTCAAAGAAACCTCGACAAGCGAGTTGAGGGTTCTGCAGAGGGAAAGGCCAATCTCTAAGCCTGCTCCTGGTGTTAGAGTAGCAGCCCATAGTCCCTCCTGCTTATTCCTTCACCGGCGTGCCTGTCTGGGTCGGAACTAGAGCATCCCCCGGAATCAGCAAGCCTGGTAGTAGAGCTACCAACGACGGCTAGAGGGGGTGGCCAGAAGACACCGTGAAATCCCCGCCAGGCCAATTCTGTGCCCAGGCCACGTGCAACGGGCCATCTAAGTCTCAACAAGCTTCGTCGGAAGCCAAGATATCAAGAAGCTCCAAAAGCTCTTCAGTCTCCTCCATCAAATTTTCCTGAGGCAAAAGAAAGAATATCTCAGGCTATTTATAGACCCGCTCAGCCCTTCGAAGAATCCAGAGGAAATCTAGCCAAATCTTCATCCAACGGCCCAAATGAGCGATAGTGCCACACCAACAGCCAAAAATGGTAAACAGGAGAAAGTATGGCCTAAAGATGGAAAGACATTTGACATGACACTTCAATCAAAGAAGGACACTGGCTGAAGATACGAATCCAGCCTCAGAAATACGCAACTCCTGGTCCGCAAAGCACACCAAGAGTTGGGGAGCTTATGTTGTATACTAAAATTGGCCTCGCGAGGACGAGTCCCCAAGGAAACGAAGACCAATCCTCACGCTTCAGCAAGAAGCTCTCGGGGAGCTTCGATCGAACTAACAGATAACAACAAACGGCAAAGTAATTACAAGTGTCAAGCCCAACATCGCTCGTCACGATAAAATGACGTTGTGAAGTACAGTCTAAGGAGCCGTACCCCAGCGACAATACGACTCAGCAATAAGAGCTCAAGGGTCGACTCGGCATAATAGTTGATCGCTCTACTCGCACTCACTCCCTCGCTATAATGACCCTCACGACATCTCCAATACAAGGAACTCTCACCTGAAATAGCAGAATATTTTGCTTGACATGGTAACAGCTATAAGCCCACATGTCGGCTTGAGAAGCCTACTACCATAGCCTACAGACTGAATGTGGTCTTTTCATTGTCTATTCTCATTTATTTGATGTAACACAACTATAGCTAGCAATTAATGCATGTAACTACTCCTTCCTCTATAAATAGGATTGCATTGTTAGCAAGAGGGGAGGGGGCAATCTGGTAAGCATAAATTTTGTAAATTATTTAGCATCAATAAAATCTCCGCCGTAGGCGTAGGGTCCGGTACCGCCTGAATTTAGCCTAACCACATTAAAAACCACCACCTCTCTCCCTCCTGGCTCACCTTTCACAACCCTTCAAAGGCGGCATTGATTCCCGAAACTTACATCAGGTTGACTGAAGTTCTGGTCCTCCGTACAAACCGAATTTCACCGTCAACAATTGATATCATCTAACAAATGATCTTTGGGTTCAACCTGGGTTTGCCATATACCACAAGTAGTTAGGCAACTCAGTTTTATAAATTTCTAATTTGATCAGTGTCGACAGTCGTGCAATCATCTATCTTGCCTTTTTCTTTTGTACATATTCATGAATCTTTTTACAAGATATGCCATTTCTTCATTTTCATCTTCAAAATCTTCTATTTCTCCTTCTTCATCATTTTAAGATGACATAGAAGCTTTAAGAGTAATATTTCTTTTTCTTCTATCATTTGTATCTTTCATGTATGTTTTTTCATAAGGTAAGAGCTTTCCTCTTAGTTCATCATAAGTGAGAGCTTCAAGATTGTTACCTTCTTTAATTGTGTCACATTTGGATTGCTATGTTTTTGGAAGATTTCTAAGGATTTATAAGATAAGGTCCGATTGGGAATGATTCTTCCAAGAGCATAAAGATCATTTGTGTTGGTGAGGAGTCTTTTAAACATAGGTTCAATCTTTTCTCCTTTATCCATTTAGTAAAGTTCATATTCTTCTATCAACATGTTAATGCGAGTTTGTCTCACTTACTTTGTTCCTTCAAAGGTGATTTAGAGCTTATCCCACATGTTTTTGGCAGTGGTGCACTTGGAGGTTTTTCCTGAATTCTTTTGGCTACACAGCTCATATGATAACTTTTTTTTTCTTTGACATGGTGATTGCTCTTTCATTTTTTAGCTTCACTCCACTCATTTTTTGGTTTCGGCACTTGTTGGTCATCTTGGTCTTTCATTGGAATGGTGAGCCCTTCTTCAATAATATCTCACATGTCATCATCAATGGCTTAAAGGAATATCATTATTCAATTTTTCCAATAGTCATAATTGGTTCCATTGAAAAATGGTTGTATAGACATGGAATGACCTTCTTGTTTATGTGATGATCCAAGGTTGTCTATCTTGTCCATACAAGATATTTACTAAAAAATGATTAAGCTTTAACAACAGAGACCAAACTTTGATGCCAATTGATAAGACAAACACACCAAGAGAAAGGTGAATTGGTGTTTGAAATACAAGTTTATGATTTTAAAAACTTTCCCTTAAACAAGAGTAATTAATAAATGTTGAAAGATCAAATAAATAGCATACAAAGATAAGTAATTAAAGTGTATGAAAAGTAAAAGAGTAGGGAAAGAGATTGATAGCACCGATGTATACAGGTTCAATAGTCTAAAGGGAAAACCATCTCTTTGAGTGTACTTCTCTCTCTCAAGGTCAAATCCAACCTTGAAAGTTATCCACTAGCACTTTTTTCTTTAAGTATCCCTTACAATCTTTCCCACTTGATCTTTCAAGGTACAAGCGATGCTACCTCTCAATATGAGAAATTTCTAGCCTCACACCAAGGTACAATTCCTAGCTACAAGGTTTCTACAAGTGTATCACTTACACTTAACCCCTATCTAGTGAACCTTTACAAAACTCAAGAATCAAATTAAAAGGTTTTTATCTCAAAGAGACTATAATGTTTGTTAAACTCTCACAAGAGTAGATTTACAAGTGAAGCACAAAGAAGACTTAAATAATATTGAACTTAGAAAAAGAAGTCTTCTAGAGAGGGAAGAAGATTTGCTTGAATGATATGTATTGAAGTGAATACCATCTTCCCTTTATAACTGAGCTTGGCACCAAAGAGCACCTTCATCAACTTGGGCTCCAAGTCAGGCAGGTTGCTTTTTCAGTGTGTAGTCACTTTCAGAGGCATTGGAGTATGAGCAACTTGCTCTTTCAATTTGTTGTCACTTTCTATCAACGGCTTTGGAATTGTAGTAGCTTACTCTTTTATATTAGAAAGTGACCTCTAATGAGTTGTCATTATGAATGGTATAAGGGCTAGGTCATTTGCTTGCTCTTTCAGGGATTTTCTAGTTATGTTGTCCTTTGCCAAGTCAGCATGAGGTGGCAATTGATCAAAGAGCAACTGTAAAATTACAGAGTTGCAATGTGTCAGGCTACAAAGAATGACTTGTATAAAAATAAATTTTTCTAGACTATTCAAATACACAAAACTTTTAACACAACTATGGAAATTTAGTACATGTATACAATGCAGTTTACGCCAAAATAGTGAAATATCTCAATAAAAATAGTTTGAATAGCATTGCAAGCTTTTGATAGATTAAAAGAGCAACTAGTCTCAAACTGGTGCATACTTTCAGTAAATTAGAACTACAGTATGTTAGGGAACAAAGAGTAACTTGCATACCATCAATCTTTTCAGTAAGCCAAAGCTGCAGTATGTCAGGGAGCAAAGAGCAACTTGCATACTGTCAACCTTTTCAGATTTTATCAAAGGCAAATTAGTTTTGATCAAGTTAGAACATGGTACAATATTCACACACTTCAATTAGTTCTAGTATAATAAAACTTGTCAGAGAAAACAAATAGTCTAAAAATAGACTTAGTTATAAAAAATTGCAAGCTTTTTTTAGACAAAGGACTATATATCAAAACAAGTTGTACAAGAGAAGTTCATATCACAGTCTTAATCAATTAAAAGGATTGAGCTTGGATAGTTATAACTACCAAAGAGCAATTGGTTTAAAGGATAATTTAATTTTGCAATAGACTTAAACCAGTAAAAGGTTCAACTGGAAGAGCAAAGAGCACTAAGCCAAAATTTTGCGGCAGATGAAAACAATTAAATACTTCTTTATTAAAACTAATTAAGTTAAATAATTAGGCACATGGGGTTCCACGAATAATACAACCAAGAGTTGTCCTTTCCAACTATGCACCCACTCGCTTGAACAAAGACAATCACTCGCACTTTGCCAGTTTTGCTAGTTGTCACCATTTTTTGTTGCTACTATTAGAGTCATTTAGTACTTCTTTCATTAACCATTTACATGTGGGCTCTTTTTATCCACTTTCTGCTTAGAATTTAGGACCATTTATATGAAGAACAAGTCACATTATTCTTAAAATTTAGGACTGTTCTTGATATTTTCTGTAACCATTTAGGACCACGAGCACAGAACTACGAATGGGCAAAGGGTCTAAACATGTGATTGATCCTAAATGGTTACAGAAAATATCAAAAATGATCCTCAATTCTAAGTAAAAAGTGACCTGTTCTTCATATAAATGGTCCTAAATTCTAAGCCAAAAGTGGTTAGAAAGGCCCACATGTAAATGGTTAAAAGGAAGTACTAAATGACTACAGTAGCTAGAAACAAAAAATGGTGATGGCTGGCAAAACTGGCCAAGTGTGTGTGAATGTGTGTATTCAGGTGGGGTGTGTGCAGTGCTGGAAAGGGGAACACTTGGTTATATATATTTGCAAAGGCCCACTTGTGTGCTGACTTAAAGCGTATTGTTTTTAGGTTAATGTTTAATACATAAACATGCCAATCATTTGGTACTCAAACATATAAAAATATAAATTTGGATCATGTCCATTATGCACCAACTGAAGAAATATGAGGAAGCTAACTTATATAACCACCATTATAATACGACAATATACCCACATTTTACTGATATAATCACCACTAAAATGCATTGTTGTGCAGTAGTAAACTTACAACAAATGACACAATATTACTTTAAAAGATTATTTCAACAATGTCATCAAAGCATATTTGAAAATTAAGCACAATGGCAATATAATCACAAATAGAAATAGGAAAAAGAATGCTACCTTACCTTTGCGTAGCTCAAATATTACATTAACAGCATCAAACTTTAGAAGAATGCATCTTCTCCCTTTTGACGAGTTGCTACCAAACAAAGAAGGTGAAAAATTGTGAGGAAATTGACTGGGAGGTAGAAATTTGGGAATTATTTTACCATCTATTCTAATCCGAAATATTCCTTGTACAATGTTGTTTTGTTAGCTTGAATGGAATTGAAGTAAGCTTTGTCTACCTTAGCTATAAGGTTTGCAACATCAGTTCAAAATATACTGTGTCAACTTTTGCTTGACAAAATTAACAATAAATTGATCCAAGGATCACACTGAGTGAAATTAAAACTGCAAAGGATGAAATTGAAACAACAATTTAAATAAGTATAAAGTTGATGCAAAATCAATCTCTCGGAAATCAAAATCAGTATTTAATCTCCATAAAACTATTTTCATACCGAGACATTTTACACTACAACGTATATCTACTATATTTATCAAATATATGTATATTTACTATATTTATCAAATATAAATGTTCCATATTTTTTTCATTCGTGTAGATCCTTGCAGCTCCATTCTCGCCGCGAATCACTAGGATGGAAAATGATTTCTCTCATTCAACAAAATAAGGCAAAATAATAATAATAATAACCAAAGCTCTTCCCCCATTCTATTGCAATGCCATCCCTAATTCTATTTGGAATTAACAAAAAAATATAAGAATTTAATTTATTTAGATTTAAATTCATAAATAATTTTATATACAAATTCAATTTTAAATTAATTAATTTTTTGTATGATTTCAAACGAGATAGTATAATATAGTTGAAAATTATGATTTTAATAATATTTCAATTCTTTCTTAGTTATGCAGATCCTTCACATTTTGAAGGAAGTTCGAATTTTTAATTAGTTGATATCGTAATTCATCTAGCATTGGCTCTTTCCATTCTTATTGCATCTTTGTAAAAACTTTTTCAGCAAGAGAAACGTTGTCTATACACCTTTTTTTTTCTTCATGATAACTTCACAAATAAAATGAAAAATGTATTTCTTGCTAACAATTTGAATGATTATATTAAAAGAAAATTTGTAAAAGGATTTTATTCGATAAAAGTTGTATAAAATAGTTCTTATTTTTTGAAGGATCATAAGATTTGTATGCCTTTTTATATGAAATTGAAATTCTCTTTGATCTTATTGACGGTGAAATGTGGTAAGTCTCAAATCTTAGTCAATCTGATCAATTATTGTATCCCCAAGCTACAATCTAGTTGTAGAAATGCAAGGAAACCACAAAAGTAAGAAGAAAGAGGAAGAACAAGATGAATACCAGAAGCTTTTTAATGTGGTTTGACTAAAACCAGACAATACTGGTCCCTACATTCACGATATTATTTTATTTCTATGAAAAATTTGACAGAGTTACAATATGTGTTTTTCCTTCCCCCTTTATTGTATCTAATCCCCCCCTTTTATAGAGTTTGGGAGGTTACAAGTGTAATTTACTAAGTTGTAAATCTGTTACATCAAATAATAAATGTATTTGACAAGTATAACTTCTACAAATTAGCTTTTGTAGACTGCATGCCGGCTTCTGTATGTTTTCTTCTGTGAGTGGGCTCATGTTGGCTGCTTTTTGCAGATTGGCCTTACAATTTGGGTTTGAAAGGGTGCCTGCATCAAGTTCACCCACATTGAGCTTTTAGCTAAGCGAGATGCTGCGTCTTGCGAGTTGGAACTCTTGATCTAGGGCCGCTGCTGGTCTTTTGATCAGCGATGACAAACTTGTGAGCTCGCATTTGGTGATATGAACTCGTGTAGGATGAACTGTTGGCTATGTGAGCCGGAGCTCGTTTCTAGCGAGCTAGGGCTTTTGCCTTCTTTTGTGCTTTAAGCTTGTAGCTGACGATTTGATGCTTTTGAGTGATCTTAGCTATGGGGTAGGTTGGGCCTTCCTCATTTGGACTCACCTGCTACTGGGCCTTTGTTAGCCCATTTTGTGCAGTACGAGAAAATACCCATAACATTAGCCCTTAACTCTCAGCTCACTTTGCTGATTGGGAGGTGTAGCTTACTGGTGAAGTCTTTGTGGATTGCCATGCAATCAAAGTCTTTATGCTCAATCTATCATTTCATCTGCCCCAGGCCATACTTCTTACTATATGTGTTTTATAGCCATGGGCATGTCAGCCTCATTTTCTTCTAAGCCATTTAATTAAGAATAGTTGGGTTTCTTCTGGACTTTTCTGTGAGGCTAGGCTGGTCTATTTAAAACATGGGAAATCCTTCTTCCTTCTTCACTGGGTGACCCGATGGGTGCCTTAGCTAAGTCTCCCATGTTTTTGACGGTCTATCTTTCGATAAGGTGTGTATGGCCTGCCATACAGAAAATCTTTATAGACAATCCTTCTTTGAGGACCTTGGGAGATCTTGCGCAGATCTTGGATTATTTCCTTATGGATATGTCATGGGGTTCAACCTTTCTAGCTACGTCTCTTTACTTTTTTTGAATTCTTAGTGCTGGTGGGAAAGATGGAAAGGAGCTTTTAGCTGAGGAGGACAACAAGAAGAAGATTGAGGAGCAAGCATGCTTATCGGTCCTCCTACTGGTTGGAGTTCATCTCCTAAAAGCCAATCTTCTTTTCAAAATATAATAGCCATAGACTTGTTGATTTATACTTTGAATCTTTTGATGTAAATTTACCTTGTTAAGTAAGGCCTTTAATGAATGAACTTTCTTCATGATTCTTGAAAGTTGCATTGGATATTCTGCATATCATAGATGATAACATAAATTCCTGCAAATCAAGGTCAAATGAAACATTTAGATAACCAATCAATTATATTTCTTGGTTAGTAATGAGTCTGAGCATCGGAGTGTCTCAGTTGATAATGAGTAGAGTATACAAGTAGGTCGCATAAGAGATGCACCTAGTAGAAAATTGCATGAAAGATACAAGTAATAGGTCACATGAGAGCTGTGAGTAATAAGTCATATGAGAGCTACAAGCAATAGGTCATATGAGAGCTACGAGCAATAGGTCACATAAGAGATGCGAATAATAGGTCACATGAGAGTTGCAAGCAATAGGTCGCATAAGAGTTGTGAGCAATATGTCTCATGAGAGCTGTGAGCAATAGGTCACATGAGAGCTATGCCTTGTGAGTTACACCACAACAATCTTGTTGCTTAGTGGGAGGTATGAGTTTGACCTTGCCAGCAATCTTGTTGCTTAATGGAACAGTAATCTCATTGCTCAGTCTCACAGTAATCCCATTGCTCAGTGGAACAACAATCTCGTTGCTCAGTTCCACAGTAGTCTCGTTGCTCAATGAAATAGCAATCTTGTTGCTCAGTTCCACAACAATCTCATTGCTCAGTGAAACAACAATTCTAGTGCTTAGTTCCACAGCAATCTTATTGCTTAGGCAAGAAATGAATGACTCTACCAGAAATCTTATTACTCATGTAGGTAATGAGTTTGTTTTAGCACCTTCGTGCCTCAGCAAGCTTATAACACTTGTTGGAACGAGTTCATTTTAACGCCACCGTGCCTCAGCGAGCTCTCAGCTTTTGCTGGATTTGAGTTTATTTTAGCACCTCCATGCCTCAACTGAAAAGCTGGCAATAAACTTAGCATATGAGATGCCTCAACTAAAATGCTGGCAACAAATTTGAGTTTGACTTCATCAACACAATAACTTTCTTCTTGTATAACATTTTGTTGAAGATTAGTAGACAAAAAGATTTGAAGGGCTTCTATTAGCCTATGGACAACATTACAGCTTTAAAATATGGTTTTAACCAAAGGGCCTTGTTTGCGATCAATTATCTGCTAAGGTTGCTGAGATTGCTGTTCGGAGGGTCAGACCACATAATCTTGCAAGTGACCTCTCTTGATGAGATCCTCTATGGCATCCTTGAGTGCCCAACATTCCGAAGTATTATGTCCGACCTTGTTATGATAGGCGTAGAACTTGCTCATGTCTCTGAACTTGCTGGGGGCCCTAAAGGGCTTGGGTTTCCCAAAATCTTCCCTATTTCTTTCTATGGCAAAGATCTTGTCTTCATTTTCAGACAAAATGCTATAACTTTCATGGTGACCTTGACGCTAAGGTCGTTGGGTTCTTGCTTTCTTTACAAGCTGGATATTAGAGTCATCCTTCTAACTCTTATTGCTCCTCTTCTTGCTTTGAGTGGAGCCGTTCTCCTCGTCCTTATGCTTGGACTCCTTTGTACTAAAGGTCTCCTCCCACCTGATCTATTTGGCATCTTAATCATAAAATTTAGTTAGATCTCTTACCGAGGACTTGTATAGGCTTTTATACAGCTTTCCATCTTTGCAGAGTCCTACGAAAATCACTGTCAAGATATTTTTCTCTAAGGGATTCTCTACAGAGTTAGCCTCATGTTTGAACTTAGTTATGTAATCTTTTAGCTATTCATGCTTATGCTGGAAGGTTATTGCAAGATGGCAAGAAGGTACGAGTTACCTTTTTAACACTCGATACTAATCGGTGAATTTCTTTTGGCACTCTTCCTAACTAGTAACACTGCGAGTTAGGAGACTTCTAAACCATGCTCGAGGTATGCCTCCTAATATAGCTAGGAAGACACGACATTTAACTAGAGGATTGATTGTTTGAAGGTCCATCTAGACATTGAATGTGTTCAAGTAATCGCATGGGTCACTATTCCCATCGTACAGTGGAATTGTGGGAACTTTAAGTTTGTGAGGGAAAGGTTGTGTTTTAATTTCTTTGGCAAATGACGAGCCACCCTTGGAACGAGCTTAATCATCTTGAGCTCGAAGGCACTCCTCTAGTCGTTTTAGCCTCTGAAGCATTTCTCCCATCACCGGATCCTGTGTTTTGGATCACTAGCTAGAGGATTGTTTGCTCCTTTTTCCTTGGTCATGAGAGTGATGACCTAAGGTGTGGCCTTGATTGGTCTTGCTTAAGGTCTCGGCTCGATGTGAGCTCCTACGTCATTGACTATCATGATTCTTGTGTGACTGGTAGGCTCTTGATCTCATTCGTTAATTGGTGGAGCGAGCTGAACTGGAGCGCAGATGCATCTGCCCAGCCGACTTTTGCCTCTGGGCTCTTTCACATAGCTGCTGAAGTTGTGCAGTGATCTCAACTTATTTTTGCATGCCTAAGGTTTGTGCTTGCATCAGCACTTTAACCGCCTCAGCCAATTCTCTCACAGTATTCTCAAACATTTGCTAGAGTTAGTGACCTATCTACACCTCATCGGCTCTGGGAGCACTAGCAGGCTGGTAGTGAATTTTAGAGCGCAAACCCACTCTGATACTAGTAGAGGGAGCATCTGCCGACTGGTTAACTGGAGTGTTTGAACTTCAAGTAGTTCTTCCTCTAACCATTATTGCTGGGCAGAAAAACAACCAGAAAGTAGATGTGCCCTCTTTCTAGCACCAAATTGTTGACGGTAAAATTTGGTAAGCCCCAAATCTCAGTCAACCTGATCAGTTATTATATCCCTAAGTTGCAATCTGATTGTAGAAATGCAAGGAAATTGCAAAAGCAAGAAGAAGGAGGAAGAACAAGATGAACACCAGAAGCTTTTTAACGTAGTTCAGCTGAAACCAGATAGTACTAGTCCCTACGTTCATGGTATTATTTTTTTTTTATGGAAAAGTTGGTAGAGTTACAGTATGTATTTTTCCTCCCCCTTTATTATATCTAATCCTCCCTCTTTTATAGAGGTTGGAGGGTTACAAGTGTAATTTATTAAATTGTAAATCTGTTACATCAAATAATAAATGTATTTAACTAGTATGGCTTTTGTAAATCGGCTTTTACAGACTACAAGCTAACTTCTGTAAGTTGCTTTTTATGAGTGGGTCTCTATTGGCTGCTTTTTGTAAACTGGTCCCACAAATTGGGTCTGAGAGGGTGCTTGCTTCAGGTTCACCCACAGTGAGCTTTTAGTTAGGCGAGATGCCCCGTTCAGCGAGCTAGAACTCTTAATTTGGGGTCGCCGTTGGTCTTTGATCAGTGATGATGAACTCACGAGCTTGCATTTGGTGATGCGAGCTTGTGCAGGACGAGCCGTTGGCTATGCAAGCCGGGGCTCGCTTCTAGCGAGTTGGGGCTTTTATCTTATTCTGTACTTTAAACTTATAGCCGGCGATCTAGTGCATTTGAGCAATCTTAGCTTTGAGGCAAGTTGGGCCTTCATCATTTAGACTTACCTACTGTTGGGCCTTTGTCAGCTCATTTTGTGCAGTACCAGAAAATACCCATAACAAATTTGTAATTATTTTCTACCTTATCTTATAGTGTCTATATGCCTTTTTGAGTCACACATAATTCTAAATTCAAAATTATTACATTTTACCTTAATTTTTAGTATGAATGATGACTTAGATCAACATATGACAAGGCCGAGGACTGTACTTTAGATAATGACTTCACAAATGTCATGCTACCAGATGACTCAAACCACTATTGCAATGGAAGATGACTAGGAAATGTTGTCTTTCAAATTGGTGACACCACACCTAACTTGGATCAAGCCGCACTCAGATCACGTGGCAACTTAATAGGACATTACGCCATGTATTACATTACAGTGAAAAATGTAAAATAGATCATATGGGATTTTATTTTCATTAATTTTAAAATTTGAAAATTAAATTCTTAAATTACACAAAACTTGAAATTAACATTATTTATGTTGATAGTGAAATTTGATAAACTCAAATCTCAATCATCAAGAATAATTTTTGAAACCCCCAAACTGCAGACTGGTTGGATAAATGAGAGACGAGGAGATGGAGGGGAAGAATAGTAAAAGTAAAGAGGATTTTTTTTTTTTAAATGTGGTTTGGCCAAAGTTAGTGTGGTCCCTACGTCCATAGTGATTTATATTATCTTTGTGCGGTGATTTCATTGTTCTAATCAGCAGAACTACAATGCAAAGATTCTATCACTATTTTGACAGAGTTTCAGTATGTATTTTTCACTATATCTTACAATGATCTTTCCCTCTATTTATAAAAACAGGGAGGATTATAAGTTTAATTTAACAATTTATAAATCTGTCTTGTCTGTTGTGTAAGCAATAAATACTAAGTAATTCACTGTCAAATTGTTGGAGGTTGATGTATAAGTCTCGAGGGGTTGACTTACCAGTTGAGAGAATGTGCCTCAACTACTTATTAGACTTAGGCGTTCCGTACCCAATGTCCAGGTAGCGAGCTTGATGGTCTGAGCTCACACACGACTACTTGCCGGCTGTGCGAGTCAGTCCCATTCTCAAGTCTAGCTAAAGTATCTTTTTGGAAAATGGTTAAGGATATGTTTCGTCAAGCGAGCCCGTGCTCTTTTCTAGCGAGCAAACGAGCTGGGGGTCGTTGCTTTGACCTCGTCTTGCGCTTTAAGCTCGTGATTGGCCATCAGATGCCTTTGCGGAATGACTTCGATGCTGATTCACAAGTGGGTTGGAAACTGCTGATGCGTTAATTTAGGTTTTGCCTCGTATTATAAATCAGCTGATAATTATTTAAGCAAGAATTATTTAATAAACTTTAATTAAATCAGCTAATACCAAAAAATACACATAACAATTTACTTAGTTAATTATTTAATTAAATTACATTATTTTTTAATAAACTTTTTAAGCAAGAATTACAATATTATTATATTTTGATTTATCATATCATTTTTTTACATATAATTTTTCAACTCATTTTTTAATATTTAATTAAGAGTCTATATATCTAATTTAATTTCTATTTTTTATATATCATAAAAATTATGAGAAAAAAATGACATAATAAACTAACATATAATATTATTATAATTCTTATTTAAAAAATTTATAAAAAAAATCACATGATTTAATAAGATAACTAATTAAATAAATAATGAATGTTAATTTTAATTTTTATATAATTTAAGAATTTGATTCTTAAATCTTCGAAGTTGATGAATGCAAAATTAAACCACCCAAAATTAAAAGAAAAGAAAAAGATAATTTGCATTTTCCCCATGATTAATATAACTATTCACTCGAACTTCACAAACGACATACATAAGGTGTCGAGTTTGAGCCTACAACTACTAAATATTTAACTCAATCAATGGAATTTATTTTGAGACAGGTATAGACCCCATAAATGCACCCATTAGGCAACTTTTTGGAGATAGTTACAATTTTTGTATACTAGTTAAATTAAACTCACAAATTATAACTTCATGTGAAAATGATACTCCCACTCTCATTCACTACATCTCACATGTGTTATGATGTTCTCAATAGAACACTCCGCACATTAGAGGAAGTAAGAGAGTGAGTAGAAAAGAGGAAGGAGATATCATCATTGAAGAGCACTTAAACAAAAAGCGATACAAAGGTGATTGATCGATTTAGCTAAGAAGAATTTGATTATGGAAAAATACCTCAACCAATCAATAAATGGAAACTGCTGATGCGTTAACTTAGGTTTTGCCTCGCATTGTAAATCAGCTGATAAAGGTAAACTGGTTTGTTAAATCTAAAATGATAAAATTTTACAGCAAACCAACTAGAATGCAATAGCCACAAAAACAAGATACTACAAAAATGTTACTACACTTAAATGAGAAACATGGGAAGTCACATGATATAGCCAGATTTAACGGGGCTCCAAATGCTTTTAACGTAGATATTCTCGTTTTCATTTTTAGCTTGAAGCCTTGATATTTGTCTACCTGATAGACCCACAGCTAATGGATGTAACTTTGCAAACGCCAGCTGACGTTGTGAGTGGAACATCTTTATAGCATGCCACTAATTCCTCATTTGTGCGCAGATCCACTTGCAATGTTTCCCATACCTTCTTCTTTGGGTTCAAGATTTCATCAGCCACTCCTTCAAACCCTGGAAATGTAACTCTCTCTCCAGCGGTAGCGGAACTAGGTGGCTCAACCAACTCAACCTGAAAGCACAAAGCAAAAAATAATCAGAATTTAGGCCTGTCAGTATCAATTTCCACCTGAGAAAATAAAATACAAACAAAAACGTTCCACCATCAACAGCAAGTGCAACAATACATTGCGTGTGTGTACTTGCCATAGGTTGCATCTACTATGCAATATATTTACAAGATAAAAAATAATAAACCCACATCCAAAATGGATGTGCGTTTTACACAACCTTAACAATGCAGTTACAAATGTGAGAGGATGTGGGTGTAGTATTCTGACCTAACTTTAGCTCCTAACCTCAAAAGGATTTCAATTTACAAATTATAGAAGTTTGGAACTACATGAGCTTGAGCAGAGGGTCTATACTGAATATTATTGACTGAGATGAAAATGGAAAAGTAACAAGACAATCAAGCACTAATGCCTAGTTAATGCATATAATCATTCTTCTTCACTGAGGTCATAAGAATGTTATATTACTGTAGTAAGCACTAGGTAGTGAGATCCTGATCCAAAGGTATTACGCATTTCCTTACCTTGGTATAATCATCATTCGAAGCAGCAAGAACCATTGCTTGGGATTTGATGCCTCGCATAGTTGCTGGCTTTAAGTTGCAAAGAACACAGACTTTCCGGTTCTGCATAAAGTTATAATTCTCAATTAAGTACAGTATACTACAGTTCCTTCTAAACTTGATACTTACAATAAACATAATATGGACATTCTAATTGATAAAAACCTGCATCTCATCTAGTGGTATAAACTTGACAAGCCCGCTGACAACAGTTCTGGTCTGCTCTTCACCTACATCAATCTCCTCCACATATAATGAATCTGCATCAGGATGTTTTTGAGCTTTCTTAATAAGACCAACACGAATGTCCAGCCTTGTGATGGAAATTTCTGATTCAGTAGCGGCCTTATTTTTGGCTTCATTTGATGATTTTCCAGATTGTTTCTTCTTTCCAATGCTTTCTGTAGCAAAGAACAGCCGCAATCCATGTAAGCAGCTTTTCCTAGTTGTTTTTCCCATTTTTATCCATAAATAAAACTAGTGTTAAATATAAAATACAAAAGATAATTGATTTTCTGTAGAAAAACTAAAATTAACTTACAAGAGTAGAAGACGATATAAACAACAGCTAAAAAAGGGTTTAAGAATATAGCTCAGTATGTCAAATCAAGCCCAAAACTTCAAGGTTCACCAACATACGAAGATCATTGTTCAACTATTATATTAACTAAAACATCAATATGCACAGTTCAAGACTTTTTTTAATGCAAAGTATAATTTAGGAGAAATACGGAAAAAGAAGTTCCTCAGCCATGAAAACTATTGATGCTTTCAACTTGTTTAGATCTCTGGAAAATTTCAAAAGCTTTATGGTTATAAATTGATCCAAAAGCTTAAGCTATTTGGAGAAGGTCAAGGAATGATTATATCTCTTCACAAACTCTTTGGGATGTTGTGAAACTCGCTGTTTGATGGTGCATATGATCAGAACAGAATTACAGACTTCTAGACAGCAATCTGAGCCTGTTTCTTTTGTGGGACAAGATAATGCTTGTTATTTCTCTTTGGCTTAAAACTCATGGATCTTTTGAGGTATAAATTTTACACTTTTGCAAAGCAATTAGAACTCTGTTCTAGAAACTTACTTTGGGCATTTTATTGGCTGGTTTCTATAGTTCACAGTTTTTTTCTTTCTTTTTTCTTTTTCTTTTTTTTTTACTGGAGGGAGGTCAGACTTGACATGAAAACTTTTTCTAGTTGATGATAGTCTATGACTAGAATACAAAATATAACAACTAATATAAAAATTTCACTTTTCAACAGTACTAAAATCGAATCATTTATTGATTATAATTTCTTTTTTTTTTCTTATTAGTCATCTTTTAACTAAATAGGCATAAAGTCTTAAAATTAAAATTGTTTTATAACATTGAAATTTTACAACTCAAAGGCATACAAATAGATCAGTTTTTAAAACACAAATCTAGTTTTGATATGTTCATGAACAAAATTGACAGTGCAATTCTATCACATGGAATACATAGGTTTCATTTATTTTTTGAAGATACAATTGAGGAACAGTATTGATCTATAATTAAACCACAAATATAAATGGAACATAAAAATAAACCTTTTACAATACTAGTTTCAGTTATGAATTCTGAAGTGGTGGTTCTCAAGGTATCACTGTGGCTTGATGCATTCTCAATGAAATTTCATTCAACCAAACAGAAATTGGATGCCACACATTGACATTAGCAGTTACCAGAGATGGACAATTTCCCCTTAGTCAAAGCATGTCAAAAATACATATATTCTGGGAGATGGATTTATCCATGCATTCTTATGACATGACTGCTACTTGAAAGCATGTTAACAACACTCTGCCTTATAAATCAATATAAAACAGTGGTATGACAAATTTAGATGTCAAAATGTAATGATTATTGAAATAGTGATGATTGATTGATTCAGTTAAGAGGAGGAAAATCACTAAATAGTAATAGGTCAACAAAGAAATAGTTACATGTAAACTAAAACCTCGTCTAGGCTCTCGGAGGTACGCTTATACTGAAACAGAATCAAGTTTTCAGAATTAGTTGAGCTCTTGCCAATATAAGAATTATGTATGTTTAAATATGAGGTATTGTCATGGTACTTTAATGAACAGTAGGCTTAGCTGCTCAGGCTGGGAAAAATGAAAGCATTTTGCTCAGGTTGAGAACAAGTACCCATGTTCCTAAGTTTATTTTTTGGTGAGAGTGTCTTGCAAATATTCAGGGACTCAGGTATCATAGTTTTGATCTTCTTTTCCCCTGTTCCTTCTCCCATTCATGTTTTCTGATAATTATCTCTCACTTATTCTGTGTCTTGCATTTTCTCCTTTATCTTATAACCTAAACTTTCTTCAGTGAGAAAAGAAAAGTGACCTGAAACTTTTGTTTTCTTCAGTTTCTCAGCAACCTTTTCAGCCTCAGCCTCTGCACGCACAATCCTATCAGCTTGACTTCCTGCAAACTTCTTCCTGTAGAACTCCACTTCTTCATCTTTCTGGTCAACAATTTCCAACACAACAGTGAGTCTAAAGCAAGAGCAACAAAACTGACACCTCTTCTTTAATTCACAGAGAGCACAACATATACCAGTTCCTTGAACAATGGTTGAGGTGTCCCAATTTTATGACCAGAATTGAAGATCTCCCAAGGTTTTTTCACCCTATCAACATTTCCTTTTTCATCAGAAAGTGAAAGGTGTGTCTCAGGAGACAAATTCAGTTGCTTAAATACCTTAAATGCCCATGAAAGAAAACGATTCATCAGAATGTATTTGACTAAGCGATCAGCATTAAGCAAGAAAAAGGAAAGTAAAACAAATATACCTCCAAAAGTGGAATATATTTATATATAAGACACAACGGCAATGTACCTCTACAGTGAAAGATGGCATGAAAGGTTCCAATAAACATGCAAGAAGATATACAACCCCAACTGCAGTTTTCATAACAAGGGAGCAGAGAGATTGGTTTTCCTTGTAAAGACGCCAGAATTCAGATTCCTACAAAGTTTAATGAAGATAAGGCAAGAAATTGATCACACAACCATCTAACAACAGCCAAGTACAGAATAGGACACAAGAAGAAAAAAAAATAAAAAGAATGAAAACAGAGAATATAATTATTTCAGAGTTGCCTGTAGGTATCCATTCCCTTCGCCAGATATGCTCATAGCAATCTTCAATCCTTGCTTTAGTTTAACCTTTATAGATTGAAAAATTAAACATTATCATTATGAAATAAAGACATAAAAAGGAACACTAATGTAAAATAAAAAGTAATGTTTTTATCAAAAGAGGGGGAAAGCAACCTTCTCCATCGCTTCAATATACTGCTCCACAAATGCAGCAACTTTATCAGCCAATTTTTTTGTCGGTTCATGGGAGTCAACTCTTACATCATCAGGAACAGAGGGAATAATAGAAGCATATCCTTGGCCTTCATAAGAAAAAGTTTAATGCTAAATGTTACTGGAAGGAGGAAAAACAAAAGTGAAGGGTAAGATAGAAGATTATCAATGAAATCAAATGCTAAATCAATTCTATTTCGCAAAAGATGCAGTTTATTAAGATATCGTAAAATTTAAAACAAAATAAAAATAATCAACTCATGCTTAGTTTATAATCCAGAATCCATTAAAACAAGTATATGTAATGAATTGGGAATCTCATAAAGGAAAAAAAAATAGAGGGGGTATAATGAAGAATGAAGGGGAACACCACCTTTCCCTTCCCAAATACTGCACCAGTGGACATCTACTTGTCAATTTTTCCAATATATATAAATTAAAGTCCCCGCCAATTTAGTTTCTAAGGACTCAAAGCAGAAAATAAGTAGAAACTGTTAGGGAAGAATGGCCCATGAATTCAACCAACCTGCAGGTTTTGCGATAAAACTCAAGACTCGATTGATGAAGTTGCCCAAATTACTCAGCAACTCACTGTTTAATTTGGCTTGCAAATCAGGCCAAGTAAATAATGTATCTGATACCTAAATTGCACAATGACATTCAAACTAGTTATAACACATACAAATAAATAGCATTAAAAAGAGAGGGAATAGCACCTCCTTTCATTTCTATATATTGATTAGTACTAAATAGATCAAGATCCAGAGCTCAATAGATAACCTCTGGCCTATTTGTGAGCAAGTAATATCTCCATACTTCAACTGGAATATTAGTATCTTTTGCATCATTACCAAACACTCCAATGCCTTTACTTTTAGAAAACTTCCCTAACATATTATCCAAAGTAAAATTCAGTCAGTTCAAAATGTTAAGACTTCAGACGTTAGAATGAAAATTATAAACACTTATATTATAGGATAGCTTTCCATTAATATATATCATTTATCGATCATATGATGCCAAACCACTGAAAGACAGATTGCTAACCTGCTTCATAATTCAAGTATTCAGTGACGCTAATAGTCTTCATTAATGTCCAATTTTCACCAGTTCCAAGTAGAGTGGATGGAAACATCACCTGAAGGAAAAACTCCATCAGATTTGAGAAGCTATATCCCCAAACCATGCTGAAACACAATATCACGTCAAGCAGTAAAAGCCTAGTTCTGATTTCTTTGAAACTTCACTAAGCAAAAAGCTTATATATGTCAATATGATTCTTTGAAACTCCACTAAGCAAATGGTTTATACATGCCAATATGGTAAAGGTTGCAGAGATCAGCCACAAATACAGGGGTAAAATTGAGTAGAAAGAGCAAGGAGACAGATTACAAGCTGAACAAGATAGTACAGTTGTTAGGACCCAAGAACCGGGTCTGGAAGAACCGGGTCTGGGGCAAGGGAAAATCCAGTTCCCTGAATTGGGTCAGGAAATGA
>JANHAO010007691.1:0-19926 GCA_026873985.1 Saraca asoca | reverse complement strand
TGAATCCATCCTAAGTAGTCAAGATTCAACCAAGTAAACAACACATCAAAAGCTCAATGCATTGCTTAGTTTTCCTATCCTCTTCTTATAATTGATTAGTAAGCAACAATCATATAACATTTAAATCAAATGAAGTCATTCAATGTAGATATTCATAGCAAAACAGTGAGAAAATAGGAAAAAAATGATCAACAATTGAATGTAAAATGGAATATCAAGATCTCAACATAAATCTTCAAGTCTATTAACCTCTTGTGCTGATTACAAAGTTTACCCTTCATGGAAAGCAGAAAATACAAAGAAAAGAAGAAAGGAAATGTCCTACTCTATTGCTACTAGAAACTTAACTAAAAACTACCTCTGAACTACTTCTAAGACAGAACTAAAGAGTCTAAACAGAAAGACTTTGTTACTGAGAAAAGAGAAGAGAAGCTAGCTGATGGTTTGGTGAGTAGGCAATGATGGCTAGTCTAGTTGCTTGCTGCCACTCTTCTTGCATGTTCTATGCTCAATGTAGACTACTTCTTCTCACTTTTCTTCTAACTTATTGTCCTCTAACCAGTTGAGTGTGATATGGAACAAGTGATAGATCATTGGGCTCAAGTTGCATACCAATTGGGGCCTAAAAATCCAATTCTGTAGAGGCCCATTTAATTAGCATTCTATCTCTGAATTTCAGCTCCATTTGCATGCCCAATTTGCTAGATTCAGGTCTAGAAGTCTTCATGAAAGTTATAGAATTATGTATTAACTTCCATTTGGTCTTAGTTTCACCTCATTTGGACTTATATAGCCCTAGATATGGTCTAATGAATGCTCAGAGGTCAGGCTACTCGGAATAGGCTGAGGTAGCATTCTGGTCTTGAATTTAACTCCAAATTCAGATAGCCAATTGTGAGATTCAACCTTAGAAGTCTTTATAAAGCTATATCTTAGCTTTCCTACAAGATAAGAATCACATTAATTAGACAAGTGTAGCTCGAGTTATGACTAGAATACAAAAACTACTCAAAATAGCCAAATTATGAAAAATTTCTTCTAATGATGCCAATTGACACAAATCATAAATATGAACTAACACAGCTAAAAATAATTTATTTTGGACCTTAAAATATTAAGTGAAAGGATAATTAAATGAGTAAAATATTTTATTATCAATACTCAATGAGCAAAAATTTCCTAGCCCAATTCCCTAGCCCAACTTTGGGTTGAAAATGTTTTTTTTCCCATACAATCATATATAGCATGTAGCATGGAATAACATATATATAGTATATACATATAATAATTCATATTCATCTTTAATCTTGTTTTTCTTACTAATCTTACTTAATGTTTCTCTAGGAGTTCATACATAACTTCTAATCTCATCTTATCTCTTATCATGTCGTAGTTTATTCATTCACTACAAAAGTATCTTATAGTCTAAGATATAATTAATATGAACAAAGGCTACCTCGAGAAAATGAAAAGTGGGAACATCTAGCTAAGCCTATAGTACTGAATAAGGTGACTTCTCTCAAAGTCAGCCATGGAACCTATAGATTAACCATGTCATGTATTAGAAGAGCTGTCTCAGTAGCTAGCATGCATGCATTTGGGGTCATATTGATTACCAATATTATAAATGCAACAATCAACATGTCTTACACACATTGAATCTATGCAGTCAATTGGTTGATGAATACAATTCATACACATTTTAAATCCTTTCTATACATAGCTTTTTGTCATGTTTTTGTGTTAAATTGGATGCTTGTGATTAGTTTATTGATTTGGTGAATTTTGGAACTTAATTGGATCAATTCAGTAATTTGACACTATTTTAGCTTTTTAGGTGTATATGGAGTTTTAGACTTTGATTTTAAGTTATTCTTTTGTTCTTGGAAAGCTAAGAGGAATCTTTACAAAAGTTGTCAGAGTTTTAAGCCTAGTTTAATCGTTTAGGAGGTTGAATTCAGCCCAGAAGCTGAAACAAAATGCTAACCAGCTAACCCATAGTTAGTCTCGATATTTTGGTCATATTTAGAGCTCTAGATCTTAATTCAATGCAAACCTAAGTCCATTGAGTAGGTAAGATCCATCTCCAAAACTTTTATGAAGGATTCAAAATGAAATTGCACCATTTGATTAAGTTTTAGGACTGTGAATCCAACTAATATATTTTGTTATGGGTTGGACTATTCTACAAGATTATTTTAGTTTTTAGCCCATAAGTTGAGTTAGAAATCATATTTTTGAGTAAACTTAATGCAATCAAATTGCTAAGAGATAGAGCTAAAACTTCAATGAAGAGTCTCGCATCCAATTGTGCCTTTTTTCAGCCTAAGTAGAGAGAGGATTGAGCTCATATAAAAACTTAGCTAAGATCTAAATGATCTATATTTTTCCTTTTTTTTTCCTTTTTCTATACTTTTGTAAGAATGAAGAGATCTCCTAAAGAAAGAACACCATTCCCTTTTAGTTTTTTTTTTTCATTTGTAATTTTCTTATAATGTGTAGTTAAACATTTTATTCAATTTAAGGGAAATTCTACTTCAATTCTCTTGTTAACTATAAGACTCGTTTCTATTGTTGAGTTATTCCTAATTTGATTTCTTTATTTCTCTGATTTAATGCAATTAATTACTTTGGATGATTGACTAATTGGGCCTGTTAATCAATTGTTCATTGCAATTCAATACTAGCTAAACTTCTATAATTAAAGTTGCTTATGATTGTTTGGCTTAAGTAGCATTATGATTTTTTATTGTGCACTAATGTTAGTCAATTATTCTAGAAAAACATAGGGTGATTAATAAATTTATTGTTAGGGTGAGTTTGTTAATCAATTTTGGTATTTTTTTGGTTTTCAAAGCTATTAATGAGTTGGTTGGGGTGCTTGACTTTGATCAATTCAATAATAAAGGTCAATTTTAGTGCTAGACTCAGTTAGTAAAATTAGCATAATTTAATCTAGGTGTTGGGCCTAATTTGATTCTTGACTAAGTAATTAAAGAGGGAACAAAACTTTTGTGTCTATGATCAATCACTAAATTAAATACAAGAATCCCATGCATTAAAGCATTTCCATTTAGAGTTCCCTTAATTCTCTTATTTATGTTTATGTCAATTGTCTAATTTCATATTCTGAGTATATAGCCAACAAACCCCTTTGTCTTTTACTCTCATGCACTAGATTAATCACTAGTCCCTATGGATATAAGCTAGGGTTGTTTAGCTTTTTGGTTTTGCTAATGCGACAACTATCTTGGGTAAAAAAATGATGACTGAAAGGTAGTATGTCTTGGTGACATATGGATCTATGCCTTAATGGCCTACCATGAAATGTGTGCCCTCCTACAACACACCAAAATCATGAGTCCCTATCTCCGATGATAGAAAAATATCTTCATCTCTTGTGCAAGGTCTTCCTCTTTTTGCTTTGTATCAGTTCACAAACATAATCATGTCTTAAACCTTCTTCTTTATTTCCAGGATTCCAATGAGGAAATCATAAACTCTACCCTTGTTGACTCATTTGGTTTATTCATTTTATCATTCCTATTGAAAATCATCTTTTCTATTATAATCCTAAATATACAAGAGAGTTTTGTGAAAACTGTGGAGAAACCAACTTTTTGATTAATTTTTTGAAAAATGAAAGCTGATGTCATAAAATAATGTTACATCTATGAATGATATGAAATAAGAACTAATAAATTTTTTAAAAGAATAAAGTTCTATAAAATGCATGGAATTTATGAAAATTATATTTTTAAGGAAAAACTCATGAAAATCTAAAAAGTATAAATTTGAAGCAATTTGATGTAAAATTATAAAATGGTTGTCTATAACAATTCTTGAAATTCATGTGGTTTGAAATCATGGAAACTTGGAAACATAATTACATGAAATCATGATTCATGAAAACATGCATAGCCAGATTTATAGGGATATCTAACTAGTTCACGATCTTATTCCCATACTAAGCCACAAGCTAAATCTACCTGTTCATACATTCAATAATTCAGTCATAAAACATAATTCAAACAGTACACATAAGCCTTAATCCCTAATTCATAGACCCTAGGCCTAAATCACAATATAGGTGATTTCTCACAACTTATGTGAAATTCACCAAACAAAACCCAAGAAATCACAAAGATGATATAAAATGAACTCATTAAATTTTAGTTCAAACAATTCACCTTAATTTGCAAGATTAGATTAGATGCATTAAGACTTCTTCCAAATAGGGTTTCAACTCTTTAAGACCTCCTGGCTACATTAGGATTTTGTTTTCTCGAATCCTATGTGCCAAGTTTTATGTTATTTGACACCGACCAACACTAGTGATCCGTTTGCCCCACCCTCGAGGTTCAACTCATTAGTCCTCAAGCTACCTTACCAAACCCATACCCGAGTCTAGTCAGGTTAAACCTAGAAGTGTTATAAATTCTCTCCCTTAGGACAATGCATCATTGAATTATCCCTTTATGTGTTTCCTAGTACATATAAGGCTTAAGGGTTTGTTTCTAACCTAACCTAGCTATGTGGTTCACTATTTCATCCTTATACCTTTTGTTGCACTTTAACATATTTTTCCTTCTCACATCCAATGGCCTTGATAATCTTGGTCCTTATCCTTTTTTCATGTTTCTCTACCTTTTTTAGTTACTTTAATCAAGGTTAACTTCTATGATGTCTACCATCTTCCTTGATTCTTGCTCTTTGGCTCCGGTTCTTTTGGTTTTCATCCTGTTGTTGCCTAACTACTCCTTAATTATGATTCATCATTTCCATATGATCTTTATTCTTGTATCATTTTCTCTATTTCCTTCTCTTGTAGTTTCATAGTTGTCCCTTTTTTCTTCATTCCTTGTTTGTCTATCTAGCATTGACTAACTTACTTTTCACTTATCATGTCCTATTATCCTTTTCTTACATCAATCATAAAGCATGTTAGTGTAAACTATATGCTTGATGACTATTAAAATCAACTAAAATAGTGCTGAATCACTTGTGCTAGTAGTATTAGTGAGTTAGGTCATCCCTACAGGGACTACAGACCTACTTGTGTGTGTCACAACATGAAATAAAAGGGGTTTGCGATTGAGTCAAAATTGCAGAAAACTAGAAAACACAAATGTAGAAATGATGCAATAAAAGAGTGCAAAAATAATGCTATAAGAGAATATATAAATGATGCAATTAGTCTAAGGGATAATCACAACTCCTCCAAACATATTTATTATAGACCACTAAACATGCATTCAACTTCGATTCATTGTCTAACTTAGAGTTATCCAAAATCCCTACAATAACTCTTAAATCCTCTATTAGATAACCACATAGGATGCAACTTAGCATGATTGGCAAAAACAAGTAACCACGTATTCCTAAAGCTAGACACGAGTAAGCTTGAAAACTAAAATTTAGCTAAGGTAAGCAATTGACCAAACACATTTGGTTCAATCACTTAAACCTTGCTTTTTATGTGAAAAGCATTAAACTACCAGCCAACATTCAACACAAGATTTAGCTAGATTCATCAATTAAATATAGACCACACATATAATCACCAAATGGCCATATTAGCAATTATACATGTAACCAAACAGCAAGATAAATAGAGAAGTAGGAGTAAATCAACTAAAATCAAATAGACAAGAGCAAAGTCTCAAAATCAAACCAATTAGAGTGTGATACCCTTAGACTTGGTTACAAAGTGCTTAGCCATCCATGGCTTCCATGAAAATGCAGAAAGAAATTAAAGAGAGCTAAAAAGTCTAAATATAAAAAAAAATGACAAAAGAATTCCCTAATCTCTAAGGTGTTTAGCTACTTATATCTCCTAAGTCCTTATTAAACCTCATGGGCTGCCTCTTAGGCTTATAATGAATTAGGCCTTGTTACAATTGAAGCCTCTAAACTATATTTACAAATCTAAACACAAAACTAGTTCTTTGTAGAGTGAAATGTTGGTTTGAGTTTAGCCTCTATGTTGACCTTCAAAACTATATAGTTTCACTAAATTTAAGCCTTGACATCATTAGGTTGGACCTTAGTGATCTCTAGGCTTTAGTTTAACCTCATTTGACCCACTGAAGCTTCAGTTATGATCCAATTATTGTGATAAAGTCAATTTGGACAAAAATACTAAGGTGGCAACTCTAATCTCAACATGAAAGTTATAGAGCTTTCTCTTGGCTTTCCAACCATATAAAGATAGATCTAATCCAACATCCAGAGCTTAAGTTATAGCCCAGAACCTGAAATAGTGTTAAAAATCTAACATGAAGCAATTAATTCAATTAAGCTCCTAATAATGACCAAATCACAAAACAAGACCAATTTACTAAATCAAAATCAATTAACATCCTAAGAGGTAGAATATGAGAGGAAATAAATGTGAATATATTTTGCTCATCAATGCTTAGTCACACACATGTCATTTAAATCATATTCATATCATACATAACCTTCCTATCTTAACATCTAGTCTAACTCATGTCATGCACATCACATTTACTTTCATTCAATCAATCACATCATTTCATATCATTCCATATCATAAGAATTCCTCATAATGCCTTTTTACTCCCTTTCTTGGAAGCTTATTCATCTTTCAAAATAGAAGTATTACCATAAGGTGATTACACCAACATCAAAAGAAATTAATCAAATAAATGTATAAATACTAATTGTAAATATAATGTCATAAAGTATTAACCCTATTGGCCTAATTATAATCTTGTTCCTAGTCTAAAATCGTAATGTCTTGGATATTTTTTAGATGTTCTTCTATATGACTCATCTTTTGTTCCATTCAGGTATCAGAGGCTTGAACTCTTTGATCCATGGTCCCAAGCCATTGCCCACCAATCCTATACATGTTGTTATGGTCTTTAAGAGTTCATAAGTCTTCATGGTAGTTTGCTCCCTTAATGGGATGCTTCTTCAGGCTCTTGCTCAATAAACATCCTCTTTTGTTCTCTTATGGTGTAACTCTGTTGTTCACTCCTATTTTATGATTATTGTCTATATCACATTCTAAATTTTGAGACCCACTAGTTTCCAACCATTCAATATCTTAACTAGAAAAACATGTTTAAGGATATAGGTTTTGGACCCTTCAAAATTTTCTAAATCACATTCAAAATAAATTAAAAAAATGGTGATGGTTGATCCAAATGATAGGATCTTTGAGTTTACTAGTAAGCCACAGTAAACATGTACCTCATTATTATACAAGGTAGATCGTGCTTCCTTTCTTCTCATGGTAAGGTCAATAAGTTCAATCCATATAGGTGACTTCCATTCTTTGTATCTCCCAGAGTAGTAGAATATTGATGATAAAGTAATGTAAGTCTTGTGAGATTAATGGCAGTTCTTCCAGTGTAATAGAGCATACAAAGTGCATCTGACTTTCTCTCCAATTACAATTCCAAAACTACCTCAGAGGAGTGCCTTTAGTTGGGCATCTAAACAGCATTAACAATTAGTGGGTGGTTGTAGTAATCCTAATCCCACACACATATGTGGCTATGACCGGTGGATTAACCAATTCCTCTTGAAAGTTCACATAAAAATATCTTATTACCTCTATGTAAATGGATGTTACATAACTCATAAACTCAATCACAACTCCAACTCCAAACTAAAATACTTTTGTGTCTTTTAAACTCATCATAAGTTCCAGGACATATGAAGCAGGGCAGATGTGCAATCCTAGTCTTAACTCCAAAGTCTTGCATCGGTATTAAAGAATAGGTCTAAATCAAAGAATATTATTAGTTTTTCATCTTCCATAGTTTTGAAAATTTAAGTCAAAGGATTTTGGCTTAAGTAGGATTCCTCTTAGGACTCACACTCCTAGGGAGAGCAAAGAGGTTCAAGGGAGGCTAAGAGGGCTTTGAAATGAATGAAAAATGGAAGGGTGAAAGTCTTTTTATAGGCTATAAGGTGATCAATCAATTGATTAGTCTCCTTAAATTAGTAGACCGCCCGAGTATTAACTAGCCCAAAATTTTTTTTTTACCTTTTCCTTTCCTCATCCTCTTAACTTGCACTCAAGGGTAATTTGTCCAAATTTTTCCCTCTTACTTGGGTTGAGGGATCATTTCATCTTTTTAATTATGTTTATCATCCTAAGTCTAATGTTGTCATCTTTTCATCATCACTTGGGGTCTTATAGTCCTTGGTTTACCTCCCTTGCATAGGGGTATGCCTACTTGTCATCAGTAACTCTTGTGTATTCAAGGGTAAAATCATCCTTATTGCTTTGTCCTTGTTTTGAGGGTAAATTTGTCCTTATAGCTCTTCCACTTTTTCTAGTGTAGAACCTTTGTCGTTAACCATTTTCCATCAAAGGGAATCTCATCATTGTCAGTCTATTGTTATCTTCATTATCATTTCTGCCTTATGTCCTAGGGTAATTTCATTGTCATAGATTTTCCCTACCTATTTAAGGGTACAAGTGTCAACCTATAATTTCTAAGCATTTATATGTTATTATATAATATACTATTCTTTTCTAATATCTATTACTTGGGCTTGACTGATTTTTAGTGACCAGCTTAATGGATTCTATGGAAAATGGTAGGTGCTCCTGGGCACAAACCACTATTACCAGTATCTGCTAACCCTAATAGGCCATGACAAATAAAACCACTAATCTAATACTAAATTATCACATCCCAATTTTAGGGACATGGTTGGCATAAATCACTAGGTGGTGACTAGTAAACCCATGAGCAGTTTATTTTCATTAAAAAATTTTATTTTGAAAATCATGAAAACTATGTTGAAATGTGCAATATTATAATAAAAACATTTTCATAAAACATTTCTCTAAATTTTAAATATAAACAAAAGCCTTTCATAAAAGCATGAAAATCATCATATCTTAGTCTAGCTGACCAAAGACAATCACTGAAAAAAATCAAAGGAACCTTGCATCTGATAACATCCACATATAAGATGAAGAGCCTTCTATAACTGAGTTATTCCTAAAAAATTATAATAACCTAAAATTGTTAATGGAATGGATGAATGCAACTCAAGTAAGCAATGAGCAGAAAATTTCCAATCCGACTGTGGTTGAAAATGGTTTTTATTTCCAATCATATATAACATGTATCATATAAGAATACATATATAGTATATACATATAATGATTCACATGCATCTTTAATTTTTTTTATCTTATTAATCTTGCTTAATCTTTCTTTATGTGTTCATGCATAACTTATAATCTTATACTTATCTCTTATCATGTCCTACTTCATTCATTCACAACAAAACTATTTAATAGTCTAAGACAAACAATCTAAACAAAGGCTATCTCGTGATAAAGAAAAATGGGACCATTTGTTTAACCAAATATAATACTAAATAAGGTGACTCATCTCAGAGCCAACTAGGGGATTTGTAGATCAACCATTTCATATACTATAAAGACTATCTTGGTAGCTAACATGCATACATTTGGAATTAGATTGATTAACTAGTCCTATATGATATAGTAATCATTATGTCTTACACACACTAATACTATATAGTCAATGGATGAAGAATGATGATTGAATCATTGTATGTCCTAGTGACATACCGTGTGATATATTCCCTGATAGCATATCATGAAATGTGTGCCCTTTTACACTACACCTAAATCATGAGGCACTATCCCTAGTAATAGAAAAATATGTTCATCTCCTAGTATGTTTAGGCCTTCCCCTTTTCTACTTTGTATTAGCTGAAAATAAACAATCATGTCCTAAACATTCTTCTTTATTTCTTGGATTCCCCTGAGGAAATCATAACCTCTTACTCATGTTGACTCACTTAGTCTTTTCATTCTATTGTTCCTCTTGAAGATCATTTTTTTCTATTGTAATCTTGCACAAGAGAGTTTTCTAAAAATTACAGAGAAGCCTACTTGTAATTTTTCTGAAGAACAAATGTTGATGCCATAAAATAATGTTACATATAAGAATGATATGCAATAAGTAGAATTAATAAAGTTTTTTAAAGGATACATGGAATTTATGAAAATTATATTTTCAAGGAAAAAAATCATGAAAATCAAAAAAGTATAAATTTGATGTCATTTTATAAAAATTATTATTCATAACAATTCTTGAAATTCATGTAGTTTGAAATCATGGAAACTTGGAAGCATCATTGTGTGAAATTGTGATTTATGAAAACATGCATTGCAGGATTTCTAGGGATATCCAACTAGTTCATGATCCTATTCCTATACTAAGCCATAGGCTAAAGCTACTCATTCATACATTCCATAATTCAATCAGAGCACATAATTCAAACAGCGCACATATGTCCTAATTTCTAATATATTCTATATCTTTGGCTATTCATACTTTCTACATTTCATGTAAAATATATGTATTCAGGTCCTGCCCTTATTCTATGCATAATCATAACATATCATGTCTGACATCACAACAACATATTTTCATAATTTTTATTCTTTTTATTTTCTTCATATTTAAAATTTATTTACTTAGGTCATCACAACAAAAAAACATTTGAGCTAGTGAAAAATTATGATTTTGCTTAAAGGAAAAAAAAAAGCCAAAAGGTTAGAAACTCTCACCCATCTAGTAATAGAGAATCTTCTCTTGTATTCTTAGTCACTAATTCATAGGCCCTAATGGAGCCCAAGATTCCTTAAGATGGGGTTAATTAGTTTTAGAATTTTACATTATTTCAAACCATTTTTCAAAACCTCTTTTCAATTTTTACAAAATTTTAATAGCTTAGAAACAAATGATCAAAAATCTCACAGTCTAACCCAAGCAATCTAAAATCTTACACATTTGCTACTTAACGTCAACTTGGACAAGATTGCTAAAGATATTATGTGTAGAAAAATAAATTGTAGAAAATTGAAAGATAAGAGTTAGAAAGATCAAACGTCGATTTTTATAGCGGTTTCTCCTTTAAGATCTACTCTAAGGTATACATCCACTCTTCAAGCTTGAACAAGCTCAGTTCCACTATATCAAATCCCTCCAAGTTTAAACCTAGCACTTAAAAAAGCCTTTACAATGGTTGTATCTCCTAAACAACCAAAACCCTTTTAAGATTCCTCACTCAAAGTTGATAGCCTAAGAGATTCCTCACTTTTGTTAACCTAGGGTTTCTAAACCCTAAAAAAACACCCAAAAATCATAGATGAAATGAACGTTTACAATCAAGAACATAAAAGTTCAAATCACAAATTAAAGCTTAATAGGTAAAGGTTTGCTCAAATCTAGCTCAAGATGAAGAAGTGGAGTAAACAAATGAAGCTCACAAAAAATGGGTTGTATTTGCCTCTTAGAGTGATGAAGAATTGCATTGGAAATAAGTAGAGAGGATATTTTAAGGGACGTTAATTCAAAATATACCCTAGCATAATTGATTCATGAACTGATTCACGAGGACAACTTTTCAACTACAAATCAATTCACAAGTCGATTCCTTTAAATTGAAGTGTTATCTGGATAAAAATTTAAAGTGCACAAATTAATTCACATGCTCAATTTTTTAAAGTGTGAATCAAATCTCAAGTCAATTCACTTAAAATAAAAGCTTTCAGGCAAAATTCAAACAGGTACAATTCAATTCAAGTGCTCAATCTAGACTGATGAATTGATTCACGAATTGACTCACTCACCCAAAATTGTTTAAATTAAATCAAGAAAAGATTTCCCTTCATGCAATTGGTTTTTAAATAATTGTGTTGAAAAGATATATGATTAAAACAATTTTAATTGATTTACAAAACATTCTTTTCAAATAAAAGACATATTTTCCAAGAATAAAATTTGTCAAAATATTTTGAGAGGATTTTCTAAAATTTCTTGAGGCAAATACTATTTAAAATAATTTTCAACCTTAAGCTAAATTAAAGAGACACCTTAACCATTATAGAAAATATTTCAAGGCCTAACTAAATCTTCAATAAATTCTTCAAGGTCTTTCAAGGTAATTCCACTAAAAGTAGACACATTAAGCATATCCAAAATATTTGTTATCATTAACAAAAATTATAAAATCATCTGAAATAAGAGCTAGATTCAACAAAGTGCCCTTTTTTCATGATGACAAAAAAATTTTAGAGTTAGAGATGAATAAAAAATTTTCAACACATATGCTCCCCATCAAATGAATATCTCCCTCTCAAAACATGCATAGATTTAAAAGACAATATAGCATAAACATATCACAACCAAGAATATCACAACCCTTAAAAATATATACTTCTCCCCTTTTTGGCACCATCAAAAGACAAACAATAAGATATAGCAAAGATATACCAAAATCTAAAATGAAAACTATCAAGATAAATCCAAAGTTGAAATTCCAACAAAATATCCAAAAATAAACTAGTAGAGTATTCAAAATATCCAAACCGAACAAAAACCAATAGAAGTAATGTCAAAGCAAATGTAAAAAGGGGCTAAGGGAAATGATATCTTAACAAGCAAACCAAATAGCTAAACTTCATGTGGCATTGCAACTTCATTGATCTCATTGATTTGTTTGTTCATGTTGTTCAAGTGATCATGGATTCTCCTGATGTTAGGATTTGCATTTGCTTAAAAAGTGGAAAAAGACTCTTGCAAAGTGTCCAAGTGCTCATGAATAAGCTTTTGATCTATGTGAACATCAGCAAACTTCTCTATTATAGAGTCATGGAAGGAATTTTACTAGATTTACATTTGTTTGAGGAGAGCAAGAGTTTCATTTTACGCCTTATTACTCTCAGTAGAAGCTCCAAAACCTCCAATAGTAGAAGAACTAGAAGGATCAATAATCAATTTCCTCCACCTCCCATTAACAAATTCTAAGCCTATTTGATAAAGATTTTGCTCACTAATGGTAATAGAGTTGTTTGTGAGCAAAACCTCTTTTTCATGTCTTATTGGAACTTGAAAGTGCCTAAAGACATGGGAGAGGATTATTCCATAGGTCAAATAGTTTGTATCCATTTTAATGTGAAATTAGCCATGTAAGTGAGAATGAGATACGGTATGTTGATTTTGACACGTTTCTGAATTACCCACATGAGAAAGAGATCATCCTCCATAATTTAAGTAAAATTTGTATTCCTAAGCAAATGATTTTGGCCATTGTATAATAAAGCAAACGATCTTCTAAAGATAAGCCTATGATTAACAACTTTCCATTTTGGTAAACATGATCAACATGAGGAAACATACTTTTATAGTTTCATCTTTTTAGAAATCTTCCAAGTCTTTATTAGTCACCCAGGCCCTATCATTGCTCATATCAAATAAGTCACAAAACACCTTGACATCTAAAATGATAGTCTTTTGCATAACAAAAATAAACAATCTTCCTTACCTAACACCAAGATTTGCATAAAACATACAGACAAGCTTAGGATAGTAATAAGCACTAAATTCGGCAAACTTACTAAGCTTGTATTTTTCCAAGATACTAGGCAATTCCAAATGACTATAATGCAGAAAATTCATGTCCTAACATTTCAAAAGATCAACCTTCTTAGTTTTGAAAGATAGGTATCTACATATGATTTTTGGTTGGAAAAGAATTTCTTTTCCTTTATTGGTGCATTAGGATGGCTCAATTGCTTCTCGCCAACCATCTTTTTCTTGTTGTGCCCAAAATCATCGGTTATTGTACTTAATGATGTATGAGATGAAGAATTAGGGAGTTTTGGGTTTGAATGAGAAAAATAGGATTTAAATCAGTGAAATTCTAGGAATTTAACTAGAATGATGTTTGGTTAAGGTATTTTGGTGAAAGATTTGATGGTTTCGCATATTGGAGAAGATAAAAGTGTGTTCAAGAGAAAGACGCTAAGGTTTTGACAAAAATTTTCATGAAGATGGGCTGTTGAAATGTGATTAGTGTTTAAATAGGCCTGGGCAAGTCGATTCGTAAATCAATTCACAAAGAAAAATTTTCCTAGGGAATCTATTCATAAATCAATTTATGAATGAACAAAGCCCAACAATGAATATGATAATCAATTTGCTATTTCCAAAAAAAAATCAAGACTCTCCAATTTGCACAAATTGATTTGTGAATCGATTTCAACATCCAAACTTGTCTAAATCGATTTACCCTACTCTAACATGAAATCTTCAATTTTTTAGGATTTTTTTACATCCAAACCATGAATCTTCACATCAAACAATCCAAAATCACTTTAAACAACAAGAGAAGTTTGCTTGTATCAACATGGCACCTACAAAACAAAATTGGGGGAGAGGATTCTTTGATACCAAAATCATCAAATAATTCAATTAAAAATAATTAAATAAATTCAAAGCAATTTAAAATAGTTAAAGAAAATTACTCAGAAACCAATACAAATAAAAATAAGTTCTTCAATTCAAATGAGTTCATTTTCCATGGGATTTAACATGCCTAATTCTCTTCTTATAAATGCAAAACAAGCTTCATTTAAAGGTTTTGTAAATATACCCATAAGTTGAAAATTGATTTAAACAAATTTAAGAGCAATGTCCCCTCTTTGAACATCATCTCAAATGAAATGATGTCTTATTTCTATACATTTGGTTTGAGAGTATGAGATAGAATTTTTAGTGAAGTTAATGTTACTAACATTGTCACATTTAATAGGAATGTGATCAAATTTTAAACCAAAGCCAGATAATTATTATCTCATCAGGAGAATTTGAATGCAACAACTACTAGTAGCTATATACTTTATTTCTATAGTGGACAAAGCCACAATAATATTATTTCTACTATGTCATGAGGCTAAGGAATGACCAAGAAATTGATATGTTCCACTAATGCTCTTCCAATCCGTTCTACTACCAACTAAGTTGACATTAGAATAACCCACAAATGAACTATAACTTGCCTTAGAATACCATAACCCAATATGTGGTATTCTTGCAAGGTATCTTAAGATTCTTTTAACAATAATCAAATGAGATCCTATGGGATTTGCATGAAACCTTGTACACATATACACACTAAACATGATATTAGGCCTACTTGTGATAAGATAGAGAAAAGAACCTATCATGGCTCCATACATAGTAATGTCTATCTTTTTACCTCCCTCATCAAGATCTAATTTCATTGAAAAACTTATAAGAGTTCTAAAAGGCTTTATGTTTTCCATGTCAAGCTTTTTGGATAGCTCCTTTGTATATTTGGTTTGACTCATAAAAATTTCATCTTTTGATTGCTTGATTTGAAGACCGAGGAAGCCATTTAGCTCACCCATTATGGACATTTCAAACTCTTATTGCATAATTTTTGCAAAATCCTTTCACAATCTCATTAGTAGCACTAAAAATAATATCATTAACATATATTTGTAATAAAAGAATATCATCAACTTTACGCTTAAAAAACAACATGGTGTCAACTTTGGTTTTTAAAAAACCATTATTTATAAGTAATTTTCTCAATTGCTCATACCAAGTTCTAGAAACTTGTTTGAGACCATAAAGAGCCTTTTTAAGTTTATAGACATGATTAGAAAAAAGCATTGGGTTTTCTCCCTTTATACAATTCATAGGGAGTTTTCTTAAGAATGGACATTATCAAGGCTCTATTCATGACATAATAAGCAGTATTCACCGCATCCACCCAAATGGACTTAGGGAAAGAATTATCATTAAGCATAGTTCTTGCTATTTCTTCTAAACACCTATTTTTCTTTTCAATAACTCCATTTTGTTAAGGGGTTCTAGGAGTTAAGAACTTATGCTCAATACCATTCTCAATGCAAAAAGAAGAAAAGTCATGATTTTAAAATTCTCTACCATGGTCATTTCGAATACTTATAATTGTTATTACTTTCTCATTTTGAATACACTTTGAAAGATTATGTAAAGCTTGAAAGGTATCATTCTTTTAAGCCACGAACAACAGGACACCACCTTACGTCTTCATGCTAGAAGGGAACCCAATGTCATAGTTAAATAAGCACTTTGCTACATTCACTACTTTTGTAAGGCTTTGGACCCTCCTCCTTTGGAATTCCATGGTAACTTTCCAAGAGAAACCTTTAACAAAATAGAAAAGATTGTCCTTCTTAGTCATGTCATGGATATCCAATATAATAGTTGTGATCTTTTTCACATAGTCTTCGATTGAGCCTATCTGGCTTAACTCTCTTAGCTTATGCCATGCTAAGAAGTCAACATTCTTAAGATAAAAGTGTACTTTAAGTTCTTGTTTTAGTTTTTCCCAAGTACCAATGTGACATCTTCCCTCCTGAATCTCATCACTAAACCTTGGCATAATTTATGAGGAACATGGTGGCCCTATTCAATATAGACTCCTCCAAATCTATGCTTGAAATTTGGAAATATTGATCTATACTGAATATGAAATTCTTGAGCTTTTGTGCATCCCTTTCTACTACATATAGCCTAAGTTTTAGGACTTTCACTTCCTCATATGCTCCAAGGCTTGTGCAAATTATTCCCCATGGCAAACATTATGACTTTCACTATGGCTGCCATGTCACCCATCTCAAGCCAAAGACCCACTACAATGTCATTCACCTCGTTGGCAAGGTCTTTGATAATGTCTCCTAGCTCCCTTTGGGTATTTTCAATAATAATAAGCTTCTCACTAAATTACAGATTGGCACTACTCCTCAAGCATTTGACCACCTTGTTTGCTTCAAGAGTCTTGACTTAACCGTCAAGAGATTCCTAATCCTGGACCCTTTGGAAGAGTTCAAGGATCTCATTGGATTGCAAGTTTCTTATAACATCACATACTCCTTCAAGGTTCCCGAGTACAATCTCAATAGCTTCAAAGCATTTGACCCTCGGCATTGTTGGTGTATTCACTAGCATATTAGTGGAAATAAGAGTGTGGCCTTAACTAGACTCTGACACCAAATGTCACGAACCACTAGCTCAATAATTAGGATGTGTAGTTCTTAAACATTCACCACTTGAGGAATAAGCTAGCCAACCAATTAATACACCATCTAAGCCTAGAAATAATAGGCCAAACATACAAGCATAATGTAATTAAGGCAACCATAAGCAAGTAAGCATGGCACATAGGTAGCCAACACACATAAAAAGACAATAATCACACAACTCATGCAATGTAGGCAAATATGAATAAATGCGGTCAAAAGTGGATAAAAATCGGGACAACATAAATTTAAAAAGGGTTACTTCTTCCATTCATAATATGCCTCATTACATAGTTTGGAGTGTGTAGGAGAGGCACTAAGTCACACACTCTAACCTCTAAACTAGTGCCACAATGCCCTTACCAAAGGTCACAAGTCACTCCCCTCGAAAGAGCATTCTGAACCAGATATTTAATGACAAGACTAGATATAATTTTTGTTTGTTGATATAAGGCATTTTCTTATAGCTTGGAAAGGATTTTATGTGCCATCATATATCGACATGAATCTAAAAATCTAAGGGTCATAGCTATGTTCTTTTTTTACTGGCACTAGACAAGTTACCTTAGGTAAAATTACATAAAGACCTAAAAAAAGGAGAAAATGGAAAAATAGTACACAAGTTAGATTGCTCCCAAATTTGCATTGTAGGACTTCCAAATCATGCTTGATTTTTCCATTAAGTTTTGTGTCAAAATGAGTATGTTTGCATATTAAACTTGTTCACAAGGCCAACTTGTGAAACAAAGAAGTGCTTCTCCACCCTTCTCTTCCTCATAATTTGAGTCCATATCATCATTTCCCCAAGTTGCTAGATGAGCTCTTTTGCTAAGGTGCTTGTTCTTCTTTCTTTCATTCTCCAATTGCTTCTTAAGGTAGATAAGTGTCACAGGTCGATAGCTCTTCTAGCCATACCATGCAATACATGATACCAACTCTTGGTCAAGATGTCAACCTTCCAATAACTTTAGTCACATTGGATAGACAACACAACAAAATAGAATTTAATCACCCATAAAATCAAATCCTATGCATAACATATCTGTAGGCAACTTGAACATGTAATCGAAGTATCTACATATACTAAGCCTCAAAGAATGCTCCATATAAGTAGCCTTTAGTGTATATCAAAAAAGGACATTATTTTAAATAAGAAGAAGAATAATTCTATTTTATTAATATATGTCTCATTATATAGTTTTGAGTTCCACCACACTATGATTCCTAGCTCATGCCAAAGTACCCACCCAGGTCACCTAAATGGCTTCTTTAACAAGCATTCTAGGCCTTAGCACAAGTAGGCATACCCTTTTTTAGTTAAGATAAGGGATTTTCTCTTAGCTTAGAAAGGTTCTAATGTGCCATATCATATGAACAGGAAGATAAAAATGCAAAGTTCGTAACTATGTGCTTTTCTACTTGCACTAGGCAAATAATCTATGCCAAAAAGACACAAATACCTCTAAAACAAGGAAAAATAATACGCAAGTTCATTTGCTCCCAAATTCGAACCACAAGATCTTCTCTTCATACTTAATTTTTATGCCAAATTTCATCCTAAACAAAACATGTTTGTCTGTTGAATTGGTTCATGAGGCCAACTTATAACAACGAGGTAATCATACTTAATATGTCTTAGCTTTTAGCACTTGCAACAAGTTAGACTAACTTGATTACTTTGCTTCCCTGTATTCACATTTCTTTTGGAGGGAGGAAGCTTTCTTCTTTTGCTAAATTTTTTAACCTTTAGAAGCCATTGGTACTTCTTGGTGAAAGGACAAATCATCTTTAATTGATGTATCATGGATATCTTCCAAGCTTTCCAACTAATCATCCTTCTCATAATAGGTGACGATAACTTTAAGAGCAAGGTTCTTTTTTCTCCTATCATCATCATTTGACTTTGAGAACCTCTTGATCTCCATCTCATGCTCCTCTAAGTTACCAAAGAGCTCTTGTAAGGTATGCATGTCCATCTTCATGGACTCCTTGATATCAATAATCTTAGGCTATCATTCCATCATCAATAAGCAAAGCACTTTATGAACCAAGTCAACATTTTCAAATTTTCTATTAAGAATACTCAAATGATTAATAATAGAAATATATCTTTACACCATATCCTTGGTAGATTCACCATCATTTAGCTTGAAAAGTTCATATTGAGATACAAGAGTGTGAACTTTAGATGCTTTTACTTGTGTGGTCCCTATATGAGCAATCTCAAGAGCATCCCACATGTCTTTTATAATTGCAAGTTGGATACCCTTTCATACTTACTAGGCCATAATGAATTAGATACAATCTATTTTACCTTAAAAGCTAGGAGGTGTTTCCTTTTCTCATCCTCATTCCAATTGCTTTTAAGTTTCAAAGTAGCAACACCATTTTCAATTTGGATAAATAAATTGTGTCCATTTTCAACTATTTTCCACGTATCAATGTCAGTGACTTCAATGAAATCTTTCATCTTTTATTCCCAATAGGCAAGTTTTGATACCATTTGTAGTCCAAAATTCCACCAAGAGGGTGGTGAATTGGTCATTGAATTTTACAATTTTTCAAACCCCTTTTCAATTTTCACAAAATTTTAATAACTTGGAAATAGATCATCAAAAATCTCACAATCTAACCTATGCAATCTAAAATCTTACACATTTGCTACTCAACATCAACTTGAGCAATAGTGATTGCAAAAGATATTATATACAAAAAAATAAATTATAGAAAATTAAAAGAGAATGGTCGGAGAGGTTAAATGCCAATTTTTATAGTGGTTCTTGCTTAAAGATCCACCCTAAGATATACACCCATACTGTAAGCTTGGATAAGCATAGTTGCATTATATCAAATCCCTCCAAGTTTGAATCCACACTTGAAGAAGCCTTTACAATGGTTGTATTTCCCAAACAACCAAAACCCCCTTTTGAGATTCCTTACTCAAAGCTAATCACTCAAGAGATTTCTTACTTTTACTAACATAGGGTTTCCTAACCCTTAAAAAATACCCAAAA
>JANHAO010007690.1:0-19928 GCA_026873985.1 Saraca asoca | reverse complement strand
AAAATAATCTAAATTAGATTTTGAAAATAAAAAAGGATAAATAAGTTTGATGTGTTGGGGTAAGACTATAAGTCTTTTTTATGAATATAATGTTAATTTATTATGATAAAGTTTGAACAAAAAGAAGAATTTTGGAGAAGAATATGAGAAAAGAGAAATTTATTAATCACGACTTTAACTCAATACACAAAGGAACTCTCTATCTAAACTCCCAAGTTTGCTAGCTTATTTCTCTTCTTCTCTCTTTGAATGTATCTTTCTTTTCTTTTTCCAGTGCATCAAACTCCTTTTGATTTTGTACTTCGGTATAGCCACTCTCCAACAAATTCCACAAATCTTGGGATTTGAAGAATACTCTCAATTGGACATTCCAGTTGTCATAATTTTTGCCATTCAATTTAGGAAGTTACAGTTGGAATGAATTTGATGTCATATCGCAACCGAGCTCTGATACCAAATGTTAGTACCAAAAGAATAAAAAGAAGAATTTTAGAGAAAAATATGAGAAAAGAGAAATTTATTAATCACGACTTTAACTCAATACACAAAGGAATTCTCTATCTAAACTCCCAAGCACTCGAATGGGTTTGAAGTCATTCAAGCGAAAAATCCAGCAAATTTGAGCCGTGGCTGGTCGACCACGGCGATTTTGACAAAATTTTCATAGGAGGCGACAGCGCCGAAGGCAACATCGTGCATCATACGTCGCTGCGTGCTGGAGCCGCTGCCAAGACTTCACCCGGCAACGTGAAAATATATGGTGCTTTTCTTTTCCATCCTTACCTCTATAGTTCGAAGCATATTGGGTCCGAACCCGTTGAAAGGTTCGACGGGACCGTGTGCTCTGTGATTTGGAACATGGCGTGTCCGTCGGCGCCGGGTGGGCTAGATGACCCGATGACAAACCCGGTGGGTCCCGGGGCACCCGATTTGGCCGGGCTGGGGTGTTCGAAGATGCGAGTTTGTGTTGCTGGGAAGGATCTGTTGAGGGATAGAGGGATTTTGTACTGCGAGAGTGTGAAGAAGAGTGAGTGGAAAGGTGAATTGCAATTGTTTGAAGAGAAAGAGGAAGGTCATGTTTATCATATTAATAATCCTTATTCGGAGAATGGGATGAAGATGATCAAGCGATTGGGTTCTTTTATTCTTGAGTAGTAGAAGAAATGACATTGTTTAAGTTTATGAATAATGACAACAATAATAAATGAAGTTATCCTTTTTTTTTTAATCATTTAATATAATATCAAAAAAAATCTGATTTATGAAAATATAATAAAGAGAAAAATTAAAACGTCACTCATAGAATTAAAAATACTATTCAAATCCGGAGTCTAAACATAATTATTGTTATTATAATTTGGTTAAATGGGGTATTTTACCCAAAATTTCAATAAGACATTGTAAATATAATGGCAAACACTTTAAAAAATTACTACTTCTTATATTATAAAATTTTACATGACTCGACAGAATGCTGACTAAATTATAACATTTTGCCTGAAATACTTTTTTATTTTAAAACAAAATTCTTATATATTTATATTAAAAAATTATTTTTAGATTGAGATTATTTATAATGTCAAGACTAGTCATTTCTTAATATTTAGTGAAAAAAATCATATTCTTAGTCCATTTATTAAATAAGGATAAAAGTTTCAAACTAGCTAACAAGATGGCTTTATTGAGGAATAAAGGATGAAGAAAATACAAATTGAAAAATTCTTATAATCTCCAGAGGGTTCCCAAGTTGGCATTGATTTTGATATTTCCATCACAACTTTTTCACCATAAAAGATATACACTGTTTCCTTTGCTATAGTTGTAAATGAGATATGAGAATCTATAATAGAAAAAGAGAAATTTTGTGTCTTAATTTGATACGGAAGAAGATGCAATTTTGAATTTGGGGAGTTAAATGCTCTTTTTTTAATCCACACAGCAATCTGCCATAGTCCAGTTAATATTTAGTCTAGTCACATAAGATTTTGTCTTTTGAAAAATGATTGTTTTCTTAAAATATCTAATATTACATTTATTTTAAAAATTAAAATGATTCAAATAAAATTTAATATGTATATTCAAATTCAAATAGAAATTAGGAAGTAAAAATTGTAACCTTAGCTCTTAGATGGCAATAAGGAGATATATTATAATCTGAGGGTCCGTTTGTTTGAGAAGAAAATATTTTTTTCAAAATTATTTTCTTAACTTTCCTATGTTTGGAGTTAATAGAAAAGTTGGTTAATAGAAAATGATAGTATATTTAGGAGAAAATGATTTTTTCTTTTAATTGAAAGAAATAATTTTTCCAAATTATCTTAGATTACATAATCACATTCTCCTTTTCTTTTACTTTACTTTTTTTTTTACCTGTCTCTATTGTTTTTCTTTCTCTCCCTACCCTCTCTCTCTCCTATCTTTCTCTCTCTTCTCTCACTATTCTATTTTTATCTCCCTTTTTCTTTCCTCCTTCTCTCTTATTTTTTTTCTTTCTCTCCTCTCTCTCCTTGGTGCCCTCTACTCCCTCTCTATCTTTTTCTTACTCCCCCACTCTCCCTCTCTCTCAGTCCTATTTCTCATCTTCTCTTTCTCCTTCTATTTTAACAATTATTGATAATTTAATAACTATATTAAAAATTGTATTGAGAAAGTATTTAAGCAATTAAGAAAGTTGGCAAATGTAAATAATGATGACCAAAGTTAGTTGAATATGAAAGTTTATGAAGAAATGACAAAGATGAAAAAGAAAGATTTGAATATTCTTATTTGGATATTACATTTAGTGTAAAATACACTTAATTTTTGTTTTTTATTGATATTGACTCCTATCTTGAAAATATTTTAATAATAAAATAATTATTGTGCAGCTTAATCTTAAAGATGAATTTCTGAACCAAATAAGAGAAAAAAAAATTTCTTATATTGTCCGAACAACAAAAAATCAATCATTTTCTAGAAATATATTTTCTTAAGAAAATATTTTACATAAAATTTTATTTTCCATCAAAACAAATGTACATATTCATGTTTTTCAAACTTTCAATTGATTTTGAATACGAGTAAGTATGGACCAAAAAGAAAATTGAGTTTCAGTTGCAGGATGATTAATGTGACTGCGTAAACGGTCCAAAAGAAAAATGAGTTTCAGTTACAGGATGATTAATGTGACGGTGTAGACATCTCATAGGCTGAAATAAATTTTTATAATCAGTATATCAATAAAAATACATATATATAATTATTAAAAATTTAATTCATATCAAACAAAAATAATTGAATGCCATAAATTAAATTTATAATTTATATATCAGTTACCAAAATAGGTGAGAATTGCACTTTGAAAATATTATTTTTGAAAAAAATTCATAAAATTAGTCAGGTTGACTTTAGTTTGTAATTAAAATTTTCAACTGATTACTTTAAGTTAGTTAATTTTATCATATTAGAAACATCTCTTTCTCGCTTTTAATGATTTTTTTACTATATTTATAATTAAATGAATTTATCAAAAAATTTATAAAATATTTACTTAACTATTTCAAGTTAGTAAATTTTATCATCATGAATAAAAGTTCTTGCACTCTTTTACATTATTCTTTTTTAAAAATATATTATATGTAGATGATATTACTAACAAAAAATCTTTATGAAAATATATATTTAGTAGATATTGTAACAGTTATTATAATTACTTAATGGTAATAAAACTTTAAAAAAATGTGAAATCACAATATTTTAAATTTATTTTTTATTTCAATAGTAAAAGAGTAAGAGAACTCATTTAAATTTAATTAAAAAGGATAAAAAATACAAAGCACACAATGGTGTCTTTGTGGAATTTAAATTTATTTTTTGTGAGGATATATGTTATTGTATGTTATATTATATAATAGATAACTTTAACAAATTTAATAATAGAATCCTATTTATCACATCAAGTTTTAGTTTTTATGTTTATTTCTCTTTTTGGTTAAAATATGGTAGCGGAGATATGTTACTTTATCATTACCATATTAGGGCGCCATGACGCGTTCAAATTTTTCATGTATCCATGTTTATTTATTTTTCTGAATTATGTCTATATTAAATTTAAGTAATGATGTTATAAAAATTGGACGGAAATAATTGATACTTCAAGAATAACATATATATTAGATTTATTTTCTGAGTAAAAGATTTTTTTTAAATAAGAAATGATGTTTATTACCCATCTGTCATTTGTTTAATTCTACCGTAGAAAATTTACCTTTTAGGGAACATCAACTCTCGATGAAGTTGCAACTTTTTAACCATCAAAAACGAATTTGAAATATATCCAACATATAGATGCAATTCAATATGCTACCTGAATAGTCGATAACCCAATTCTAATGTTGTGTTTAACTATCAATCCTATCGAAATTTCAGTTGGTAAAAAGTCCCTTTTTTCTGCTTTATAATTTTAGAAAATGAATCAAAAAGATTCAATGACTTTTTAAACCGAGAGATATATAAATGGATTTCAAGGAATGGCAAAACTTTGATATATAAAAACTGTAAATCTTGAGAAATTTTTATTCATTTCAACTATAATACATCTTTTTATTGTACAAAATAAATAAAAATTATTTGTCAATTTTTAATTATTAATGTTTTAGAGATTGAAAAGATTTTTTTTTTTTTTTAGAGAATCTTTAACTCAAATGACATTCAATGACTTGCATTGCCTTCCTTTACATATCTGAATGTTCTATGTGTGTATGAATCAAGTAGATTTATAATTCCTACCGAAAAGAAAAAAAAAAAACACAATCTATAGAAAGGAAGTTGATAGATGTTCCATTTCCACTCCTTGAGACTTGAAACACGTTATAAATTTGCAACCCTTCCCTTTCTTTCTCCATAAATTATTTTCTGTTTTATCTAAATTCAAGTCATTTTCGGTTTTCACCACTTTAAAGTCTTGAAATGGCTTCCCTCAATGCCACCATGGCCACCAACACCAAAGAGCTTGCCGTGGAGATTCCTCCCTATCTCCGTCTTTACAAGGATGGCACTGTAGAACGCCCCCTGAGCTCCCCTATTGTGCCGCCTTCTCTCCAAGACCCAAAAACCGGAGTCTCATCCAAAGACGTTGTCATCTCAGAAGATCCAGCCATCTCCGCTCGTCTTTACCTTCCAAAATCAATCCAAACCAACGAACAAAGTCAAAAACTCCCCATCCTGGTCTACTTTCATGGCGGTGCATTCTTCTTCGAATCCGCCTTCGGCCAACTTTTCCACAGCCATATCAACGCCTTTGTCTCTCATGTCAACATCATCGTCGTCTCCGTCGAGTACAGGCTCGCTCCGGAGTACCCTCTACCCGCGGCTTACGAAGATTCTTGGGTTTCACTCGAATGGGTTTGGAACCATTCAAGCGAAAAATCCGGCAAAATTGAGCCATGGCTGGTCGACCACGGCGATTTTGACAAAATTTTCATAGGAGGAGACAGCGCCGGGGGCAACATTGTGCATCACATGGCGCTGCGTGCTGGAGCCGCCGCCAAGACTTCACCCGGCGGCGTGAAAATATATGGTGCTTTTCTTGCCCATCCTTACTTCTATAGTTCGAAGCATATTGGGTCCGAACCCGTTGAAGGATTCGACGGGACCGTGTGCTCTGTGATTTGGAACTTGGTGTGTCCGTCGGCCCCGGGTGGGTTAGATAACCCGATGATAAACCCGGTGGGTCCCGGGGCACCCGATTTGGCCGGGCTGGGGTGTTCGAAGATGCTTGTTTGTGTTGCTGGGAAGGATCTGTTGAGGGATAGAGGGATTTTGTACTGTGAGAGTGTGAAGAAGAGTGAGTGGAAAGGTGAATTGGAATTGTTTGAAGAGAAAGAGGAAGGTCATGTTTATCATATTAATAATCCTTATTCAGAGAATGGGGTGAAGATGATCAAACGTTTGGGTTCTTTTATTCTTGAGTAGTAGAAGAAATGGCTGCGTAATAACAGTGTTGAAGTTTGAGTCCATGTGATTCAAAGTTTATGAATAATAACAACAATAATAATGAAATCATCTTTTTATATTTATAATAATTTAATATGATGTCAAAAAAAAAATTGTGTTTGTCAAAATATAATGAACAACCATATTAAAACTTCAATCACAATAGTACAGTGAATCAAAAATATTATTTAAATTTAGAGGGTAAAGGCACAACTATTGTTATTAGAATTTGATTAAATTATGCTTTTTATTTTCTAATTTTTATTTAAATTTTAATAATATCCATTAATATTTATTTAGACTAATTTTGTATCCTTTCATTTTTAAAATAAAAATAATATTAGATATTTTAAAAATTAACTATTTTTTATATGATAAAATCTTACTAGATTGAACAGAATTCTAATTGGATTATGATATTTTATTAAAGTTAAAATCCTTTTATTTTAAAGTGAAACTCTTGCATTTTCATACAATAAAAACATGTTTTTAGATTCAATTTATTTACAATATCAAAATTAACTATTTCCTAATACTATTAAAAAAAATCCTTATCCTTAACCCATTTACAAATAAGAAATAAAAAGTTTAAAACTACTTTACAACACACATCCATTGAAGAATAAAGGAAGAAGGAAACTCAAACCAAAAAATTCCTATAATCCCAAAAGGATTCCCAAATTAGCATTAATTTTGATATTTCCATCAAAACTCTTTCGCTATAGAAGTAGTATAATATTACTTAACCATAGCCGTAAATGAGATCTAAGAATCCATAATAGAAGAAGAGAAATTTTAAGTCTAAATTTGACGAAGAAAAATATATAATTCTCAATGTAAAGATATAAAAGCTTTCTTTTTAAATCACTTAGCAACTTTTCATAAATCAATTAATAATCTATCCAATCGCGTTGGATTTTATCATTTAAAAAATAAGAGAGTGCAAATACAATATAGTCATATAATTTTCATTGTTACCTAATTCGAAACGGTACGTATCCAGCTTGGCTTATACCATCCATGTTTTGTCCTGTTTACCATCCTTGGGATTAATTTTTAGCTACACGTTACAACTTTGGTTGTTTCCATGTCAACTTGAGGGGAATTGTTCATATACTCTCGTGATAGCTTCTGTCCTTTCTTGTGATTAATAAAAATAAGTCATTTGTGAAATGGTAATAAGAACACATATTATATTTTTCACACTTTCAATTGGTTTTGAATACGTGTAAGCATGGACCAAAAGGAAAAATGAGTTTCGGTTGCAAGATGATTAATGTGACTACGTAAACGGTCCAAAAGGAATGAGTTTCGTTTGCAGGATGATTAATGTGTCTGTGTAGACATTTTATAGAATCATACACACACACACACACACACACACACTAATGTCAACCATCACTTAAATGGACATGTGGCATATACTTTTATTCACTTAATTTCCCTCCATTTTTACTGTTCATGTGAATATTTTTTTATAAATATATTATTTTTTAAATCTTAATCTATTTAATAATGTCTATAAAATTTCTTACTTATTTAATTCAACTATAATTAATTCTTACGAATTTAATTATACCAAATATTAAAATTTTTATTGATTATTATAATTATATTTATTATAATTTCCATTTTCTCATTAAGGGACTCTTATAATATCTGAATATATATATAATTATTCAAAAAATTATTTAATTCATATCAAATAAAAATAATATAATGTCATAAATTAAATTTATAATTTATTTATCAGTTGCCAAAATATGCAATAATTGCACTTTCTAAGTATCATTATTTTTTTAAAAAAAAAGCATAAAATTTGTCATGTTGGCTTTGGTTTATTAATTTAAGTTAGTTAATTTTATCATATTAGAAACATCTCTTTCTCTATTCTAATTATATTTTTACTATATTTATAATTAAATGAATTTATTAAAAATATTTTTTTATAAAATATTTAGTTAACTATTTCATGTTAGTAAGTTTTATGATCATGAATATGAGTTCTTACACACTTTCAAATTATTCTTTTTGAATATATATTATATGTAGATGATATTACCAACAAATTACCTTTATGATAATATAGATGTAGTAGATATTGTAACAATTATTATAGTTACTTAATAGTAATAAAACTTTTAAAATTGCAAAATCTCAAAATTTTAAATTATTTGTTTTTTTCAACTGTAAGAGAGTTCATTCAAAATTAATAAAAAAAAACAACATAAAAATATGCAAAGCACATAATGGTGTCTTTGTGTAATTTAAATCTATTTTTTGTGTGGATATATAATATTGCATGTTTAGGTTTTAGAATTTAAACGGTGTTTATTATCCATTTACCCCTTGACTAATTGTACAGTAGAAAATTTAATTTTTAGGGTACATCAACCCTTGATAAAGTTGCAACCTTTTAATCATTAGATATGAGCTTGAAATATATCCAACATATGGTATTTGAATAGTCAATAACCCAAATTAAAATGTTGTGTTTAACTATCAATCCTATCAAAATTTTAGTTCGTAAAATGTCCCTTTTTTCTGCTTTATAGTTTTAGAAAATGAATCAAAAGATTCAATGAATTTTTAGACTGGGAGATATATAAAGATATTTTAAGGAAGGCAAAATTTAGATATAGTCCCGTAAGGTTTTGTTCCTCTAAAGTACACCATATATTTAGAAAGTAAAATTTATCATTATGTTGACGAGAAAATTAAGGAGATTGATAATTATAAGTTTAAAAATTATTTTTTAATTGCTTGTTACTTACTAAATTTTGAGAGGTAGATTTTTTAACTAATGATTATAATAATCCATTTTACTTTATAAAATATTTCTTACACTTTAAAGAAGCTAAATTCAATTCAATTCTCTAGGCATTTGCCATCAGGTTCTCTTGATAAATCATGACACTTGAATTTCTTTTTAACACCTCAACAATTTATTTTTTTCCCAAACGGCTTTATAAACGGTAATAACATGCACTCATCTTCTATCTCTTTTGGAATTTTGCTTTTGCAGTCTTCCACCTTTCTCACAAATGCAAACTATGCCGATAACTACAGAGTCATTAATAACCCTACCAATAAGTGCATGGTGAACTGGTGCTCTGGTTTCCGAAGAAAGGTTGGGTTGACCGGATTCCAAAGTCGGGGTGGGGAGCTATTCTGCACCGAACACCGATACTCTGATCACCACAACTGCAGCCACGACTACAAAACCGCCGAGCGTGAAGCGATCGCGAGGGAAAATCTGGTGATCAAAGTTGTGAATATCATGAAAGTTTGACAGCTTAATGCAAAAATTGTAAGAATCTCACATCAATTATTGACGAAATACTCAGAAAACGTTAACAGAACAAAGCTTATGCACGAGTCGGATATATAGATTGTTATCGAAGTTGAATTCTCAGTGATCAATCAATCTCTGATCATTTTTTTTATTTTAAATTTTATGTTTGTTTTCTAGGTTGAAAATGATATATTATTGTGATTTATGGTATGGAAACTACATCTTAAGAAACTAATAGTAAATGGACCGAGCATTTGAGATTTTCTATTGACGTAGATTGAAATTGTGGAAAACCTAGAAGACTGCAGAAGTCAAATTCCAAAAGAGGAAGAAGATAAGTGTCTGTCACTACCGTTTGAGATATCTTAAAACAAATTATTCAGGTGTTAAAAAAAAAAAGTCCAAGTGTCTTGGTTTAATAGGAGAAACTGTTGGCAAATACTAATGGAATTTTACCTAAGTTTTGCCCTTTCAAATAATGCCTGCAAGAGAATTGGTTTGATGGAGAACATTGTTCTTTTAGTGCACACATATGTTCCCTTGGGACTTTATATGGATGGGGGTATTTTTCTTGAGTTTTTTATTCTATACAATTTTGGGATTGGCTACAAGGCAATTGTTGTCTTTAGACATCAGTCAATTATCCTTTTCAGTGTACATAATAGTTGATATAATAACGAGTCTGAAAAATTAGTTAGACCATCATTATAGACTAATGGTTATTTCATGCTCACATCATATGTTCTATTGAATCTCCACGTTATTAGATTAGATGTTTACAATGAGTGAAATTAAATGAATGAGAATTTATCTATTTTCGGACCGGAAACTAAAATAGATAGTGGCATAGCATTAATGTTAAAATTGGGATAGCACAACACCTACACGGCCAAATAGAGTCACTGACCATAATAGTATCTATTTATTTTAATAAACATATTCCTAAACTCAGGCCTACAAAACAAGTAGACTCTTGTTATTGTACTATTGCAAGTGATCATTTCCTTTTTCTATTATTTTTGTTTTTTTAATCGTCTTTACTTTTTTTTTTTCTTTTAACCTCTCATCATGTTCACATCATCTATCAACTAAGTAAATTTTTTTAATTTTACATTCATATTTTATTTATTTTTTCTTTCTCTTCTGACTTTCTATCACATTTGTATTATCCATCAATTAAGTAACCTTTTTATATTTTGTTACTATTTTTAAATAAAAAATTTATCACACTTAACTTCCCAACTTATCCACTAGAATTATTAAAGACTAAAGCTAATGCAATAATGAAAATTTAGAGCTTGATAACACATTATAATTACAAATTTATAGTATAACAATAGTTTATTATTTAATAAAAAATATTAATAAACTAGTGTATTATAATAACCTATTAATACATTCTATTTTAATTTTCTTAAGAAAATAACATAATAATATGTTTATCTTTTTTAAATAAAAAATTTATCACAATTAACCATGGAATAAAAATATGACATTTGTACACCTTAAAGCATTGGTCAAGGGACCATTCAATAGTATTGAAAATGTAACATTTTTAAACATTTATGTGCTTTTTAAAAAATTTATGTGTGTTTTATTTAATTATCTCTCAAATTTTATACTAGATTGAGAATGAACTAAGTAAAAGTACATATATCTTTGAAAAGTTTATGTTTCCATTATAATATTTCTTAACTAGTTCCTTTTAAACATTTACTCCCCCTCACGTTCCTTTTCATGCTAAGAAAGAAAGCTTTTTTTTTTTTTCATTTATTTGTAAAAAGAAAGTTTAAGTTAGTAAATTTTAATTTCTTGATATGAAAAGAGAGTGAAGGAGGAATGAACACAGAGAATGCAAGTAGCATTACTCAAATATTACTTCCATGCTCATTAAAAAGTATATTAGAGATAATTTATGAGTTTTTAATCTCCATAAGGTCCATACTTTCTATTGAAGCATTGGAAATCGTTTGATATAAAAAAAATTTTAACACTATGTACAGTGATACCCCCTAAATATGAGATGTATTCTAGGGATGTAATTGAGTATAAATTCTGAAGGTAAAAAAGCCTATAATAATGAAAGAACTTTCTTCACATCTCTGGTACTTTTCTTGGCTTAATTTTAGCTATTTGATTGCATTAATGAGAAATTTCAAGTATTTTGAAAATTTGAACTTAGTATTCTTGGTATTTATGCTGTGCAAAGAAAGATGTATCTTCAAAATCGAATTCTTATTTTGTTGTATGCTTTAAATTTTCAATTTTCAAATGAATCTATATTTTCAATTAAATTTGATTGTAGAATTGATTGGCTATGCTAATTAATATTTTTCAAATAATTTATGATTTTATTTTATAATAACTTTTTATTTCTTCATTTTATGCGCAAAATTTTAATAAAATAAATTAAAATGCTTTTCATGATGTTATTGATAAGTGGCAATAAACAAGGAGTTATAATAAATCCATGCGAACGCACAGGACAAATCCCAGTTTTAATATTTTCATGCACAATTATTAAAAGGAAACAGTTTTGAATCATGTCCAATAATATAAATGAATTTCATATTAAAAAGTTTATAATTCATGTTTTTTATTTGCACTACTACAAAAATACATTTACATGTCAGTTATTTTATACATTCTACGTCGGTTTGAAGACCAACATCTATCTAAGTGATGTGGTAGGTTAAAATAATTTACATCGATTTTTTAACTAACGTGTAAAATAATAAACGACATCAATTTCTAATATACAATGGACGCCTTTTTATTTGGAAAAAAAATTTATATGTCGGTTTTTTATTAATGACCGATGTCTTTTCTTTCTCTAAAAATATTGATTTTTATCACAAACTAACATCTTTTCTCAACCACAAATGATGTTGAATTTCAAAAATAACCTACATTTTTTCTGGAGCAATAATAACCACTAAGGACGTCAATTTTTTTTTACAATAATTGATGTTGTCAGTAAAAAAAAGACATAAGTTTTGTATAAAAATCAACGTCTTTTCCCTAAAAAAAAAAAGAGGCATGCTTCTAGCTATTTTTTTTTTATAAAAACCTACTACTAGCTATATTTTTATAAAAACCTATTACTATTTACATTTTAGTAGAAACAACCATCGAACCAAAATCTACCATCACTCAACACAATTCTAATTTCAACACCATCAAACATTTTATTGAATCAATAAAAAATTTAAGACATTACAAAACTAAAATAAAATCCAAATATACTAAATTAACAACAAATGCATATATAATAATCATTTACTTACTTTCTAACTAAATTCACTCAATTGTACTTTTTCTATAATGCAATTGCTAACATTTGTGAGAGCTTGAGGTAAGAAATTTCAAGTGTTGATGTGTCCATTCATATAAGTCCAAGTTGCATTTTTATATATACAATTCATAAAAGCCAATTTATCTTAAAAGACAAAATTTCTTTTTTTTTTTTATAAAATTAGCAAAATAATTTATGTATTTCATATAAGCAAACCATTCAAGAGGCTATACAAATTATATATTATTACCAAATGATTGAATTCCTTCTTGAGGCAATTTTTGCTCTACTAAAATCAAATAATTTTGTTATCAAGTCATCTTAATTTTAATAAAACATAATTAATTATAAGCATCTAAACTAAAATTTATATAGTTAGTTGCCTACACATACAATTAACACATAATATATCAAATGTAAGCCTTTAAACTAAAAATTATATAGTTGTTGATAAACACAATTAATTACCTTTAATTTTTCCTACTTTTTTTTTTCTCTAGAAGGATCTTCAACCCATATCCCTTCACCATGATCATCTCATAAGTAAAACTCCTCCAAGTTATATTCATCATTCACCAGAGGTAGTCATAAAGAGAAATAATGGGTCTCCTTAATATCATCACTTATTTTTTCTTTGTCCACATCACTAGCAATATGTCTTTTCCTTTGGAGAACTACAAACCACTTTTTATCAGTGGAGTCTATGATATAAAAAACCTATTTTGCTTAAGATGCCATTATGAATGGTTCCCCCTTATGACCCTTCCTATTAAGATCCACTAATGAGAATCCTAAATCATCGACTTAGATGCCATTATTATTCTTAACTTATTTACATTGAAATACAAATACCCTAAATTTGATGTAGCCAAGCTCTCATATGTCTTCAATGATCTTATAATATGACACATTCTCATATGTAGGATTTTTATCTTTGGAACTAGAAATATGCATTAACTGAGCTACTAAAGTAACCCTACTATTTTGCATAGTACTTATGTAATCCTTTCCCATTGTGCAGAAAGAATACCCATTGATGTTATATTCATGATAAGATACGATCTCCACGTGAGCCTATGGGATAACCATTTTATAGTTTTAGAAACATTATTTAGTGTTCGTGCCAATTGAAAATGAACTCAATTTTAGAACCAAGTGATGAAGGAATAGTTGTGTTTAGCTTGTACCTATCATTCATTCTTTCCATGTTTTTGCTATTTTGTAAGGGTCATATGCTCATCCAAGTAAGATTCTACTTCTTCACTATTACACAGGACGTAAAGGTGTGCTTGCAACCATATTTCATGAGCGATTCTCACCATTTGTGTCCCTAATGTACCTTTACCTGCAATATTTCTCTCATGATGAGACTTGGGAACTTTACTAGCTTTTGTATTTAATAAGTATTCACTACAAAACTCAACAACCTCTTCAGCTAGGTGGCCTTCAACAATCCTTTGGGCCGATGTCGATTCCTCATATACCCTTTTAGAATTTTCATATATCACTCAAATGAGTACATCCACTTCAAATGAACTAGTCCATAGAATTTTATCTCTCTAACTAAATGAACAACTAGATGCACGATGAAGTCAAAAAAGGAAGGTAAAAAATACATTTTCAAGTTGGCATAACATAGTAACAACTTCCCTCTGCAAGTTATCCAATTTCTCAATGTCAATGAATTTGTTACATATTGCATTAAAGAAAAAAGAAAGTCTAGTTATGACATATCTTACATGTTTAAGCAATATCAATTGGATAGCCACCAGTAATAGATATTGAATCAAAGCATGACAATCATGAGATTTTAAATCGACTAATTTTAAATCTTTCATTGAAACAAGACTTCTGATATTTAAAGAATACCCCTATAGCACTTTACACTATGTAGACATTCACAGAAACTTGTTTTCTCCTTTTTAGACATAGTATGACAAGTTGGAGGCAAGTATGTATGTTGACCCTTCTTCTTTGGTGCTAATTCCTTTTGTATTGCCATTTCAACTAAGTCTAGTATGACTTTGACTTCATCCTTGGTCTTACTCGGTATGTTCAAAGGTGTTCTAATGAGACTGTCATAGATATTTTTCTCCACATGCATCATATCAATATTATATCTGACAAACAAGATTTGCCAATACAAAAAATCAAAGAATATGGACCTCTTTTCCATGAAGTCTTATCACTAGCAAGTGTATAGGGTTTAGCAAAAATGACATCAATATTTTTCACTCATAAATAAACCTAGTTCCCAGTTAATGACGTTGGAGCTTTTTTCTCCTCTAGTGACCTATTAAAGGCCTGTCTTTGCTTACGATAATGGTAGGACTGGGGAAGAAGTCTCCAGTGACATCCCTAATTGCCTGATCCTTAGAATTTAAGTCAACTTTCATTTTTTTTCCTCTACTATGCATAAGGATCATTTTCTTCATAAGATTATTACCTTTCATACTCTTCTTGGTATGTTGAGAAGGATCCATATGATTGTGTAAAAGGAAAAAAGAAAAAGAAGTTAACCTCACAAAGCTATTCTATCAATTTTATTTTGAATAAGAAATGACTGTTACGATTTTTACAGACTGCATTTGATAATTTTGAATAGGAAATAATTATGTTCAAAGTTTCGATTTTATTGCGTAGATCATAAGAAAAATCTTGAACATATTTATAACCACTTTGCTAAGTTATACAAAATTGGGCATGCATGACCAAACTACAACCAAACAATAAATTCTAATTGAAATCATTTTTGATAATCAAACTAAGAAACAAAAGAGGAAAAAAAGCTAAATCCTAAAAATACACATCATTAGCAAAATACAATATAAAAAATGTATAAAAAAAATCATTGACAAAACATAGCAAGGAAGAAACAAATACAGTGTAAGAAAAACAAAGTTCCATACCTCAACCAAAGATAGACTTTGTGATTATCAAAGATAGTGAAGACAATAAAAAATAGTGAAGAAAAAAATAGCAAATATTTGCAAATGATTTTGTAAATATTTCAAACAATGGAAAGTGAATGAGAGTAAGGAGAAGAACTAGCAAGTTGTGTAAAGAAGCTTAGACTTTAGATGTTAGTTATTAATAAGTAACTGATGTATATATTCATGAATCTACTTCGATTTTTATAATAAACCAATGCATAAACTTAATATGTTCATTTTTTTATAACAATTGACATATTAATTTTTATCATATTTATAAAACACTATCGTAGCTTCATATTATTACTGTGTTAAATTTTTTTATTTGCATTTTTCATTTTGTTTATATGTCAATTTTGTATGACAATCAACATATTAATTTTCAATGTATTTATGAGACAATCTAAATGAATTTTTTAACTATTTTTTTCTATTTTTTTTTTGACAATAATCTATTATTACATTTTCACCAATAATTTGCTCAAAGCTAATTATTTTCTAAAAAATTGTCAATTAAATAATTTTCAAATGCTTGAATTATTTTAGCCATTAAATAATATTTCAATAATTGAATTTTTTTCACACTAAATAATATTTAATTATTTCAAAACTTTCTTCTGATTATGTTAAAGACGCTGGTTTACTTTTAAAAAACTAATGCCTTTTCTATTAATTTTTTAAAAAAATATAGAAACCTATTGCCAGCTACAATCCTTTAGATTGTGTTAAAGATGTCATTTTTTGTTGAAAAATTAACATTGTTTCTATTATTTTTTATAGAAAAATTATAAAAAGCATTGGGACAAAATAGAAGGAATAAGTAACATTATTGTTGAAGTTGCTAGGATTGCATGTGACAAGACAATATGTTGAAGCTATTAGGATTGCTTGTAATAAGACAATATTGCTAAATAAGCTATTTTGTTGGAAGCAATGGAAGCTTCAATTTAGCAAAAATCTTGTCTAGTTGCAAGCGGTATAGCAGCTTCAACAATAATGTCGTCTTGCAACAAGACAACATACACATTAAGTGCACCCATCATCTTGTTTAAATAATTAGTGCACCCTGTTTAAAGGGAAAAATGAAAAACAAGGAAAACATAAACTATAAATTTTTAGCGCAAGCTTGAGGAAAATAAAATTAAGTAATAAAAGAGAAAGAAAAAGGAAAATATAGATAAACATTGAGAGCAAGCTGAAGTAGAATGAGAGTTGGGGGATGCACTAGCTTTTTAAAAATGCATAAAGATTTTAGATGTCGGTTAATATGTTAGAACTAACATGTAATATTATATATCTACGTCGATTCCTAATATAAAACCAACGTCTAATCTATGACCCTTTATATACCTATGTTTTTTGAATTATTTTGTCCATCTAAATCAATTCTTAAATAAACCAATATCTAATCTGCATCTTTTTATTTGCTAAAAATAAACACAATGAATTTATTTTAAATTATTTTATCTATTTCGTAGTCTGTTAAAATGGAAGAAATTAATGATCATTAGAGAATTTTACAATTCCATAGTCTTGGAAAATAAAAAATTAATTGTAATATTGTCATATCAATAAATTAGCTGTAATAAACAATTTGACTAAGAATTTAATTAACAAATTAATAAAAAAATTATTTGACTCTATATTATAAAAATGTCTATGAAATATAATCAAATAAGAATTTAATTGATAAATTAATAAAAAAATTTATAGTTAAGGAGTTATATATTTTAAAGATGGTTTAAATTTAAATGCTACAAATTAAATAATTTCAAAAGTATGTTAATTTCCTAATTGAAACCATGTCAAATGTTAAATTGAGTTCAGATGTCAGTTGTTTAATAAGAACTGATATTGTAATTTTCCTTATATTTATAAAAACACCACTGCACTAGCTACAATTCTTCTAATTATATTAAAGATGTCCATTTATGTTATAGAAACTTACTCCAAGTTACATCTTTATAGAAACATCAAAATGAGCATGAGAATAGGATAGAAGGAAAAGTGTTGAATGAAAGGCCCAACTCTAGAAGTTGCCAAAATTGGATGCAACAAAACAACATTATTGTCTATGCTATACCATTGCTTGAAACAAAAACATTATTGTTAAATTTGTGCTATACCATTGTTTGCAACAACAACATTATTATTGGAGCTGCAATGCCATTGTTTGTAACAAAAATATTATTGTTGAATCAAGCTAGTAGGTTGCTTGCAACAAAAAAATATTAAATTGTTGAAGCTGGTAGGATTGCTTGCAACAAAACACAACACATACATCAAGGATGGTTTACAAGACAACACAGATGCATTGAGTGCACCCATCATCCTTTTGTTTAAAGGATCCATGCATATGCCTTGTTTAAAGGAAAAAGGAAAAAGAAGTTAATCATTTATATACAAACTAAGCAAAGAAAATAATAATAAGAGCAAGAAAAAGGGAAAAAATAAACTATAAATCTTCAGAGCAAGCTTGAGTAGAATGATGCTAAGCAACAAAAGAGAAAGAAAAATGGGATACATTGAGAGCAAACTAGAGCTGAATGAGAGTTAAGGGGATGCATTGACCACCTGTAATGCAAAGAGACCTTACAAAATAATTTGAAATATGCATGATTCATATTTTCTAAGTATCATTTTGAAATTATTTAATATGAAAATAATTTTTATTTTCATAAAATTAGTTTTGTAGATTTTACTTTGTAGTTCATTTTTTATATTTTTTTAATTTTTTTTAATTTTTATTGTATAAATAAATTTCTTCCACTATTATATATTGTTCCTTTTTAACTATATTTAATTGGTTTTGATGTAGATCAAATTGTCCATAAACTATTTTTGTGAAATTTTTAGATGATGATTTCAAGTTTTCAAGTTTTATCATAAGAATAAAATTCTTCAAATATTTTAAACTATTATTCTTTTACTGTATTTAAAATTAGATGATTTTATTAATGAATGATTTTTAATAAAAATATGCATTCCAAAAATATTGCAGCTATATATTATTTTTATAATATGAAAGTGCAACTTTGAAAATTATAAATCATATATTTATATTAGAGCTTTTTTGAGCAATCAATAATATGCTTATCATTTAGATAAATTTCCTCACAAGTTATTTTTTAAAAAAATATTTTTCAAAAAAATTTATAACTATATGTTACTTTTATAATATGACAATAAAACTTAGAAAAATGTGAAATTATAATTTTTAATTCATTTTAATTCAACAGTAAGATAGCTCATTTAGATATAATATGGCATGAAAGGAATATATTAATTGTTATTCTATAAATGTGAAACACTGATTTTTTTTATAAAAAGTTTATTTATGTAGAAAAAAATAACATATACCGTTTGTAACATTTTTTTGGTGCAACCATTTCAGACAGCAACCGTTTTTGCAACGGCTTGCAACGGTTGGTAACCGTTTAGCTGTTTCTTGATGGAAGAAAAAGCCATATATATATATATGACATTCTAGAGTTCTCTCACTACCTTTTGACATTTTCTTCATACACCATCAAAAATCTTAAAGGAAAAGTGTGACAAATTCTGGAATATTGGAGTAAAACACAACCCGAACGTGAAGGCAATGGCTGGAGGTATGCTTCCACTTTTCTATACTATCCTTGTGCTTCTTGAATGATTAGAAGCATATATAGAATGTAATTATTCATCATTTGGTATCAGAAACATTTCTAAAGCCTTTGCCTTGCCTTGATAGTTGCCAAAAATTTTTTTCAAAATTTACCCTGTTATTTTTGTAAATTCTGGAACTTCAAGAAAACTCTGTTTTTATTGCATTTTGGATTGAGAAATCATTAGGATAATTGATTTCTACAATTCTGGGCAAAAATTCAAACTTTTTCCCATCGGAATGGTTGAAATATAGCTGGTTACATTTCGGACTCCGTCGGGTCATTTTCGGGTCGGGCTGACCCGGACAGAGGTTGAAGGAGACTCAAATGACATGTCATTTTCATTTTAAGTGAAATGACATGTCGCATACATCATAAGCTTGGGCCATCATTTTACTATTGTTTAAAACGACATCTCGTTTTAACCGGCTCAGTACGCTCCTTTCAGCTGGACGACGTCATTCTACTTAAAGGATCTAAACGGTGTCGTTTAGGCATAACCCAAACGATGCCATTTTGACTGGAAGCCAACTGCAGTCTTACAAAATTGGGAATGACGTCGTTTTGGCCTAAAACAACGTCGTTTTGTCCAGGCAGTAAAAAAAAAATTTCAGAATTTTATTTTAGGTAATTTTTGGAAAAATTATTATAAATTTTCACACTTTATGAATTTTCATATATTTGGAAATAAAAATAAAAAATATATATATAAATATTCATAATTTTTTGTTATTTATTATGAATATTGTAATTTCCATGGGGAAATTATTTTTGGAAAAATATTA
>JANHAO010007689.1:0-19913 GCA_026873985.1 Saraca asoca | reverse complement strand
AGATGAACAAGAGGTCATTCAAGTATGCCTGGGTGCTTGACAAGCTTAAGGCTGAGCGTGAAAGAGGGATTACCATTGATATTGCTTTGTGGAAGTTTGAGACCACCAAGTACTACTGCACTGTCATTGATGCTCCTGGGCATCGTGACTTTATCAAGAACATGATCACAGGAACCTCTCAGGCTGACTGTGCTGTGCTTATTATTGATTCCACTACTGGTGGTTTTGAAGCTGGTATTTCCAAGGATGGTCAGACTCGTGAGCATGCTCTCCTTGCTTTCACCCTTGGTGTCAAGCAAATGATTTGCTGCTGCAACAAGGTATAAGGCTGATATTTCTTGAGTAATGTACTTTTTAATAAAGCTTATATTATTTGTCCAATATGCTGAGAAGGCTACAATTTCTCAAATGTTCTGATGCCAGTTCTTTTATATCTAAACAGATGGATGCTACCACACCCAAGTACTCTAAGGCTAGATATGATGAAATTGTGAAGGAAGTCTCTTCATATTTGAAGAAGGTCGGGTATAACCCAGACAAAATCCCATTTGTTCCCATCTCTGGATTTGAAGGAGATAATATGATTGAGAGGTCTACCAACCTTGATTGGTACAAGGGTCCAACCCTCCTTGATGCCCTTGACCAGATCAGTGAGCCAAAGAGGCCCTCGGACAAGCCTCTCCGACTTCCTCTTCAGGATGTTTACAAGATTGGAGGTATTGGAACTGTTCCTGTGGGACGTGTTGAGACTGGTGTCTTGAAGCCTGGTATGGTGGTAACTTTTGGTCCAACTGGACTGACTACTGAAGTTAAGTCTGTGGAGATGCACCATGAGGCTCTCCAGGAGGCTCTTCCTGGTGACAATGTTGGATTCAACGTGAAGAATGTTGCTGTCAAGGATCTCAAGCGTGGTTTTGTTGCCTCAAACTCTAAGGATGACCCTGCCAAGGAGGCTGCCAGCTTCACATCCCAAGTTATCATCATGAACCATCCTGGCCAGATTGGAAATGGCTATGCCCCTGTCCTTGATTGCCACACTTCACACATTGCTGTCAAGTTTGCTGAACTTGTGACCAAGATTGACAGGCGATCTGGTAAGGAGCTTGAGAAGGAGCCTAAATTCTTGAAGAACGGTGATGCTGGTATGGTTAAGATGGTTCCCACCAAGCCTATGGTTGTTGAAACCTTCTCTGAGTATCCTCCCCTTGGTCGTTTTGCTGTGAGGGACATGCGTCAAACTGTTGCTGTCGGAGTCATCAAGAATGTTGAGAAGAAGGAGGCCACTGGAGCCAAGGTCACCAAGGCTGCACAGAAGAAGGGTGGCAAATGAATTTTACTTGCTGTGGACTCCAAAAGCAAACTTGGTCACTATTATGGTCACAAAAAACAATGTTTCCTTAGTAATTTGTCTTTGAAGAGTCTAGTCGTCTGTCTTTACTCCTGTGTTTTTAATTTTCTACCATGGTCAGCCAGCCATCGCATTCAAAACTGGGTTCTTGATCGGCGGTGGTGTGCTTTCGTTTAGTATGTTTTAAGAGTCTTGTTTTGTTTTGAATTTCTGAGAGTCCCTATGAGAACTCCCTTTTTGAGAATTTATTTTTGCTACATATATGAGCATGCTTATTATTAATTTCTATTTGTGCTTTATCCAATTGTGGTTCAGTTATTTTATGTTGTGTGCTGAAATGGATGCATATTTCATTCCAGTATTCATCAACCGAGATGGCTTCTTTCATTTTATACCCAGCCGGTCTGTTGAATTTATAGTAATTCATTTCTGGTTGAGTTTGCATGCCGTGTAGCGAAGCAGTGGTTCTTATAGTGGTAGTAAATTATTGATGTGATTGGTGACTCTGGGTTATGTGGGTGTGGCATTATTCATGGTGTTGTAAGCTGTATGTTAGCAATTTGGTTAGTGACTGCAATCCTTTTGTGCTCAAATTGATCTGCAGATGGCAAAAAAAATTGTGGTCATTGGCCATGTCGACTCTGGCGAATCAACTAATACCCCGTGCAGACTTTCCCACAAATTGTAAGCTATGTTGCACGGAAGAGAATACGGAGATATGTTATTTTTAAAAAATATAGAATATCGATACGTAAAAGATACGTATAAATGATAAAAATATAGAGATATATTTATAAATATTAAAAAATATTATATTTATTTGTAAATATATATATTATAATTATTATTTTTTATATAAAAATAAGTATTCATAATATTAAGTAATAGGGTATAATAAATAATAAATTAGAAATCAAGTTTAAGACGTGTTGAAATAGGGAATACGTACCTGAATTTTTTTAAATTACGGATATGATTCCAGAATCGAGCTTAACATGCGTGTTGAAATAGGGAACGAGTGTTCAAATTTTTTGAAATTACAGACACGATTTCGACACATTTTATGTCAGTATCGATGAGTGCCGGTGCATCGTAAATTGTAAGAAATCTGGATATCCAGTTTGATTATGCTTCTGTAATTCATAATGGGTAGTTTGAAGCATATATGCATACCTTACAATTGGTTATTCAAATAAAATTTTGTGACGGTGTTTTTTCCTTGCAATGTATAACTGGGCCCTCGTATTGGGGGTTAGAGGATTTCAACACCGATTCTCCTACTTACAAGAAAAAAAATCCGTTTTAAAGATGGTAGGGTATCAATATCATTGGCAAAAGTATGTGACTTGCAACTATGGTAAAACAGGTTAACTCTTCATTTAATTGATGCTGGTTTGAATTTCATGGAAAGTAAAAACTCATAAATAAAATAAAATGGTGTAAAGGAGAAAAGAATGTGCCATGAAACTAAGAAAAAAAAAATAAGGGACTGATGTTTTTAACTCAATGATCATCACTAATATTTTTAAAATTTGGAAAATTCATATTCCCTTGGATTACATGAGATAATAATTAATGTTTTAAAAACTCAATTGGTCACTAAAAGTTTGTCTTGTGTAAGTAGCTAATAGATTAGTTATTAGTTTTACCAGTTGCTAATTGTTACTTGAAAGTTAAAAGTTGATAAACTAATTGATTGTATTAAAAGTGTTTGAAAAAATTAGTCGTTGAACAAGCTTATAAATATAAAATAACATAAATATATTGAATAAATTAATTCATATTTATTTTGATATTAAAGTATATTCATATAATCAAAATATTCAAAATAAAAAAAATATTTAAAATTTAATTAATTATTGTTATATATGAAATTCAGATTATCTCAAACAGATCGATGAACGACCCAAGCGCGGTAAAGGCCAGGTTCGAAGAGTGTTTGGGACGCTAAGTCTCCATTCATCTCGCTAAGCAGCCCCCTCAGCTCGAGCTCATCTGTGAAAGAACAAGCTCGACCTCGTCATCTCAAAAAGACTCGCTCTCTCCCAAATCGAAAGATCCGGTTGGTAAGGTGTGATCAACGACCTGAGAGCTCGCTGAACCAAAGACCGTAGGAGATCAAGTCATGCTCTGCCTAACAGACACACGGGGCCCACCTGCAGGAGACAATCTGCAGTAGTTGAAAAAGAAGATTTAGTCCATTTATTCTATCTTGTACATTAAATGTTGATGTAACAGACTTACTGCATGTACAATTACATTTGTAACCTCCTCTGCTCTATAAATATGAGGAAGGAGCCCTTTGCAAAAAAAAAAAGAGAGAGAGAAGAAAAAACTTGTATGTTGAAACTCTGTAAAAATACTTTTTGAATAATACATTACCATGGACGTAAGGTCCGGTACTATCCGGATTTGGCCGAATCACATTAAAATCTTACGTCTTTCTTGCTGCTTTTCCCTCTTTTCTTGTAAGTTTTGTTGATTTTCTGTGTTTGAACCAGTTAATGATTAGATATCCCAAAAGAATCCTCCTGTTAATCGAAGTTTGGATTAGAATCAGATTCGACTATCAACATTTTGGTGCTGTCTGTGGGGATCTCACATATTCTAGTTCATTTCCTGCTGTAATGGCTAAGGGAAGAGCTACCAAAGCTTCAAACGTTCTGCCCAACCCTCTAGAAGGACATGTCTCAACAACGGGTTCTTCCATCGCTCCCGTCATCAGCATAACCGCTGGTTTCCCCCCAACTAGTTTTGTCTTACCAACCACCACTGCCAACAGCACTGATGGAGTACAGGTTTGGCTTTAGTGTCAGGAGAAACTAGAAAGCATGATGGGAGAATTGACAAAAGCAGTTACATTGTTAGCACAAAGTGTGTAGAGACAAGCCAAAGTTGTAACGCTGGTCAATGTTTCCCAACAGCAGTGGGTTGAACGTTTGGACAACTCTAACCAGGAAAATTCCCTGGCTCGTTGCTCGCAAGAGCAAACTCTAGGTCATAACTCTTGTGGCCATAAAGACTAAAGGATCCAACGATTGTCTAGCTAATACTCTGCGGCATGAGACCTATTGGTCAGAGAGCTGTTTCAAAAACATAACTCAGTTGGAGGAACACCTTCGAGCTCTGAGTGATCAAGCTCGCAATGAGAAAAGGTCACCACTCTCTGAGAAGATCGAAACTCGAACTCTACCTATCAAATGGACGCATTCAATGTTCAAATGGACTTACAAACAACTGATCCTTTAGTCAAGTGCCAAGTGTTTCCGGCCACATTAGGAGGTGTACCTTGAGCTTGGTTTAGAAGCCTCCCAACTCGCTCAATTGACAGTTGGGAAGACTGCCAATAAAAATTTATCAGCCAGTATCAAGCATTTAAGAGACAACTAGTGCCCCTTATCATTTCGCTATGGTCTTTCAATGTAAGCATGAGTCACTAAAGGACTATATTGCTAGATTCAGGCTCGAAGCCAATTCAGTGGAGAATCCATATGAAGAAATCATGCTGGCGACAATCTCTGCGGGACTCTACAAAGATGGAAAGTTGTACAAGAGTCTGTAGAAGTCCTTGATGAAGGACCTCACTAAGTTCTATGAGCAAGCTACAAAGTAGATTAAGTGGGAAGAGACCTTTGGCTCAAAAAGGTCTGACAAGAAGCATGAAAAGGCCGGCTCCTCTCATGGCAAGAAGATGAGCGATATGGACCAAGGCGATTACTCTGCCGAACGGACTATGAAAAAGTCTAGAAGACCCAAAGGTGAGCGACCTCAGCACTCAAACCATTATGAGCAGTATAGCATCCTATCAGATTTCTAAGATAGGATCTTTATGACAGAGAGGGACAAAGAAGACTTTGGGATGCCTGCACCCTCCAGGATCCCTTATAAGCAAAGAAATCATGAAGAATTCTATGCCTATCACCGTGAGGCTGGTCATAGCACTTTGAATTGTCAAGCCCTTAGGGAAGTGATCAAAGACCTGATCAGAAAGGTCATCTAAGGGAGTATGTAATGTAACCCGTGAAGCAGCAGCCCCAGCCTCCTCAACATAGTATCAGCCAAGACCTGGGGGGCTCGATCCGAGTTATACATTGACTATGTACTCTAAATTTCAGAATGAATGTAAATACTTTCCCTTTGCTCCGATTGAAAGCTGTTTGTCGATTGGCCCAATGTTATTATCTTTATCTCTTTACTCTGCCTTCTGCTTCTGAGTACTTGTGATATCTGCAGCTTGCATGCGGTCAACTTCCTCAAGCCTCTTGGATAACTTCATGCCAATCACGACCCCTAGTCCAGTTGAGGCCCCCCGGAGCTCATTCTAGAGAAGAATTGATGAACACTTAACCAGTTGAGCTACAGGCTCGCTAAGGTGTAGAGATGCTCAAAATAAACTCACTTAACCAGCATAGCTACATGCTCGATGAGACGTGGAGACGCTCAAAACAAACTCACTTAATCAGTTGAGCTGCTGGTTCGCTGAGGCGTGGAGACGCTTAAAACAAACTCACTTAACCAGTTGAGCTGCGAGCTCACTAAGGCATGGAAATGCTCAAAATAAACTCACTTAACCAGCATAGCTATGTGCTCGCTGAAGCGTGGAGGCGCTCAAAACAAACTCACATAACCAATTGAGCTACGGGCTCACTGAGGTATGGAGACGCTCAAAATAAACTCACTTAAGCAGTTGAGCTGTGAGCTCGCTGAGGCGTGGAGACGCTTAAGACAAACTCACTTGACCAATTGAGTTGTAGGCTCGCTGAGGCGTGGAGATGATAAAAATAAACTCGCTCAGCCAGTGCAACTGTGTGCTCGCTGAGGTGCGGATGCACTCTTAAACACTCAACGCTAACGTAGTTCCGTGCTCACTGAAGCGTAAAGAATTGATGAATTGACTACTTGCCTAAGGCAATGAAATCACTCTATTTCATAGCTCACATATGACCAATTATTTGCACCTCTCAGGCGATTTTCTGATTATGCATAATCTTTCTACAGATCCAACAACACTTATGTGCGAATATGTTTTGCTTGGAAATGTTTAGCTGATTAGCTATCTAAATGTTTCAACACATACTATAAAAGTCTTTGAACATAAAAAAATGACAGCATTTTGAGATCATCTTATTCATTTAAAAGGCCTCGACGAGGAAGAATTACATCAGGAGGAGAGAAATATAGAAACCAAAGCACAAAGCCTAAAGCTATTGTTGAAAGAAGAAATGCCAATGGTTGGAAGGCAAACTCTCACTAGCAGGAAGACTGGTGAACCCTACTACTTCTATTTCTCCCCAACCCATAGTTCTTCTCCAATCTCACGCCTGGAGTAATCTGAGAAGTCTTCAAAAATCCGGTGAGCAATGTTGGATTCTATGGAAAGACTGGGGAGGGATGATTTGAAACCCCTCGCAAGGCTTCCCGGCAGAGAGCCAGAGAAGTTGCCTATGGAGGTCACGTACAACAGACCATCCAGACCTCCAAACTGCCTACAATAGACCATCCACACCTCAAAAGAGCTTCACAAGAAGCCATGCCACCATAGATTTCGGCAACAGGTTTTACTATAGCATCCATTTAGCTGTCCCATGGAGAAGCAAGAAGACCTTCTCACGCTTTATAGGCCGATCCGAGTTCAGTGAAAAAACCTAGTGGATAATTGAAAATCCTGGATCGGACAGTCCAGGAGAAACAAGGCTACCACGCCAATGGCCAGAGATTGCAAACAGTAAGAAGTTTGGTCTGAGGCAGAATGAAAAGACAAAAATGAAATCTAAAGTGACAGTACGATCAGGCAAAGACTTTGACTAGAAATGTGGATAAGGATCCAGGAAAGTTACAACTTCCAGCCCGCGAAGTGAGCTGAGAGTTGGGGGGCTTATGTTATATATGAAATTCGGATTGTCTCAGACAAATCAATGAATGGCCCAAGCGTGGTAAAGGCCCAATTCGAAGAGTGTTCGGGATGCTAAGTCTCCAGTTCATCTCGTTGAGCAGCCCCCTCAACTCGAGCTCGTTCGCAAAAGAGCGAGCTCAACATCATCAGCCCAGAAAGACTCGCTCGCTCCCAAACTGAAGGATTCGGTTGGTAAGGTGCGATCAAGACCTGAGAGCTCACTGAACCAAAGACAGCAGGAGACTAAGTCATGCTCTGCCCAATGGACACATGGGGCCCACCTGCAGGAGACAATCTACAGTAATCGAAAAAGAAGATTTAGTCTATCTATTCTATCTTGTACATTAAATATTGATGTAACAGACTTACTGCATGTACAATGACATTTGTAACCTCTTCTTCTCTATAAATATGAGGAAGGAGCCCTCTGTAAAAAAAGGGAGAGAAGAAAAAACTTGTATGTTGAAACTCTGTAAAAACACTTTCCGAATAATATATTACCGTCAACGTAGGGTCTGGTGCTGTACAAATTTGACCGAACCACGTTAAAATCTTGCGTCTTTCTTGCTACTTTTCCCTCTTTTCTTGTGAGTTTTGCTGATTTTCTGTATTTGAACCAGTTAACAGTTAGAGATCCCAAAAGAATCCTCCTGTTGGCCAGAGTTTGGATCAGAACCAGATTCCACCGTCAACAATTATATTTTATGATATAATATATTTATTTATCTACTTACTAATTTTTATTTATTTATGTTGAATTAATAGATATATGTCAAATATGTAATAATATGTAAGTTTTTTTTTGTCCTTTTTAGCTTTATGAAAAAAATAAGCATTAAACATAGTATGATATTAAAAAAAAAAGGTAATAAAAATGAGGGTTTTTAATTAGAACATAGGCTATCAATTAACCAAAAAGAGAAAGATAAATTAGGAAAAAAATAATAAAAAATTATATTTTAATAAGTTATAAGCTACTTGGAGTAATTTCTTAAAAGAATTTTTTTTATAAAAAAATAAGTTAATGCACTAAATACCTCTAAAATATGAAAAAGAGCTGTTCAACCAAATCAAAAAGCTAAAAGCTAACTTTTTTATGCACTAAACACACTAAATAAAAAATGAGAATGATTTAAAACTTAATGATTTGAAAATTGAATTGAAATTGAACTGATTCTTTAATATAAATTAAAAATATAATATATGCTAATTAAAAATAATTAAATTCTCACGTAAAATTAAACTTATGTGTATAAAATATGAAAACATTTCTAATAGATTCATATTTTTACCATTTTATAATTTGAATTATCAAAAAAATTTGATATAAACCTAATTTTCTTGTTCTCTGTCTTTCATTTATAGAAAATGAGATTATGTTTGATTATCTAGAATATTAAATTTGAAATATATGTCTAATATTAAGTAAAAAAATATTATCTCTCTAAATGATATTATTTTTTTAAAAAAAAATAAATCAAGTTAATTATGTGAATCATGACTTCATCATCGATGCATTGATTTTTTGATTGATTTTTTCTAAATGAATTTTAAGGGCCAACTAGATCAAACACACGATCAATTCATGATTTTTCTGATTAAACTAATCGATTCCAACCTTTTCTTTTTTTAAATTATTGTCAAGTTTTATATTATAGATACTCTAAACATACTGATTTGGAGTTTGAATAAAAAGCACACGAGAGAGTGGTTAATTAAAAAAAAAAAAAGAACTTAAGTGCTTGTCTGTTTATTCGAAGAGAATAATTTTTTAATGTATTATACCTTAATTTTAATAATTTCCAATAAGAAAATATGAGCGAATATAAACTTAATAGAAATCAATTTAGATTTAAAGGGCTCATTAAGTATCCTAATCCTCCCATCTTGTATATTTTTTTATGTATATTCTTATATAATCTTTTATAAATGCTCTATTTTTTGGTTCTATAAATTCCCTATGTCACTTATTTTCCTTCACTACACAATTTTTCTTTTTTTTTTTCTACTATTTCTCCCAGAATCCCTACATTATTTCTTCTTCCAAAGCTCTTCCTCCATCTTGCCTCTTTGAAAAGGTGAATTTTTTTTATCAAAAAGTTTAACTATCTTTTGGTGTAATTGTATATATATATAATGGACTATTATGTTGTGTTATGAGTATTTTCTGATATTGTATGAGATAAGTTGGCAAAAGTCCAATAGACAAATTCAAAGGGGAAAGACATAACTCATCCATGACCTAGCATCGTGATCGCTCAGCAAAGACATCAGATGGCCGACCGCGAGCTTAGAACACGAGAACGAGGTCAAAGCAACGACCCCCAGCTCATTAGAGACGAGCTATGGCTCGTTGGGTGAAACAGACCCTCAACCGTCTTCCAGAAAGACATTTTGGCTAGACCTTGGAATGAGACCAATTCGCATAGTTGACAAGTTGCCTATTGCGAGCTTAGACTATCGAGCCAGCTACCATAGGCATTGGATATGGAATGCCTAAGTCCAATCAGAAGTCAGAGGCACATCCTCCCAATTGACAAGTCAGCCCTCCGAAACTTACACATCAGCCTCCAACAGTTTGACAATAAATTGCCTAGCATTTATTGCCCTATACGGCAAACAAGATAGTTTTACAACTTATCAAATTACACTTGTAACCCTCCTGCTTCTATAAATAAAGGGGGAAGGATCATTGTGAGATAGAGCGAAAAATATAGATAGAAGCTCTATTGAAATAGTGATAGAATATTTGTATTATATTTCTACTGGTTGGAACAGTGAAACCACTCACAAAACCAATATAAACCATCATGAATGTAGGGGTCACACTGACTTTAGCCAAACCACGTTAAAAAAGTTCCTGATGTCCATAGTTCTTCCCTTCTCTTTATCTCTTTACTGTTCATGTTTGCATCCATATAACTTGCAATGTAAGGTTTTAAGAACTATTTTGGTTTGCTAAAACTTAGGTCTGTCGAATCAAATTTTACCGTCAACATTTTAGCACTAGAAGGAGGGCCTCTAACTGCATCCTTTTTCTTTAGTTTACTATTAGCTGTAATGGCAAGAAGAAGAATCACCAGGAGCATTGGTGCTACCGCTGGCTAACTTGAGGAACATGTAAAGCAACAAAGGTTACCACTGGGGGGCTTTGCCTTTTCTACTGCAAGCGCTTTTGTTACCCTTACAACGGATGTTGCAACTGGCATGGCAGCATTAACTCTTCACCAGCCTGCTATTTTTAGGCTTGACATAGTGCAAGCATGGCATCAATGCTAGGAGACACTTGAAGGCACGGTAAGGGAGCTAGCCGACATGGTTAAGACTTTGGCTCCTGCACAAGCCCAAGGCATGCAAAGACGAGTTAAGACTGTAGTGCCTAGAGAAGGACCCCAGCAGCCAAGAGCACAGCTAGAGAAGCCCTCCAGGGGGAACATCTACGAGTTGGGTCTGTTCATTCACACAACTTACAGTTAAGGTTGGAGGTCCATCGAGCTAGCAAGAGTGATTATGAAGACCATCAGCGATGTGAGAACTTGCTTAAGGAAGGAAGCTCAAGCAAGATCAAACATAGAGCCTCAGATCACTACTCTTATGATTAGGGAGGAGATCGAAGTCAATGGACTACCAGCTGTTGGTCTGAGGCCCGAGACCCTATGATCAAAGAGCTACTTCAGAAGGTGCAGCAGCTTGAGAAGTAACTTGTTGCTCAAGCCCAATAAGACCGTTACAAAGAAAAGACCCTATTCGCTAAGGAAATCCAAACAGAGCCTTTTTCTCATAGATTTAAGATCCCTAACATACCACAATACAATGGGAACAGTAACCCATATGACAAATTGGACACTTTCAATGTCCAGATGGATCTTTAGACAACCAAGTCACTAGTCAAATGTTGTATCTTCCTAGCCACCCTTAAGAAAATACCACAGACATGGTTCATGAATCTTCCAACTCGTAGCATTCACAACTAGGAAGAGTGCCAAATGAGATTCCTCAATCAGTACAAGGCATTAAGGAGGTAGCTTGCACCGGCCTATCATCTCACAAAAGTCTTTCAACAAAGAGACAAGTTGCTAAAAGATTACATCACTAGGTTCATACGTGAAGTCTATAATGTGGAGAATCCCTCAGATTCACAGCGATCTCAGTTGGACTTTGCAAGGGTGGGAAAATGTACGAGGAGATATACATGTCCTTGGTGAAAGACTTGGGTGAACTTTATAAGCAAGCTACCAAGGAAATCTTGTAAGAAAAAACCTTTGGCCCGAAACGGTTTGATCCAGGGAATGAGAAGAATGGCTACAACAGGAATAAAAAGAGTAATGATGGGGATGAAAAAGAGAACCAAAGTAATGCCTCTGAAAACTAACTTGCAAAAAAGGCAGGGGATAAGTAACCTTTATATCAAGATTGCTATGATAGTTATAACACCCTATCAAATACTCAGAAGTGCATATTTGCAACTGAAAAGGATAGGGGAAATTTTGGGAAGCCAGACCCCATAACAACTCCCAACAGATTCAAAAACATGAACAAGTTTTATGCTTATCATGAAGAAGCAGACATAATACCTTGGAATGCTGAGCACTCAAAGATGTAATTAAGGATCTGATCAAGAGAGGTCGCTTGCGAGACTATGTGGTGCAATCTCTTGGATAGCAATATCAACAGCCCCAGCGGCCACAACAATAGTAACTCTAGCACCTCTAAATCTTCTTCTTTTTTAATATATGTTATTCAAATGTAAATAAAGCATCTCAAATTAATTTTGGAATTCTAATATTATATAATTTTTGAATAAATTTTTAGGAAAGCCCGATCCTGGATCTATATTTGGTAATCTTGCACTGTATATTATTCTCTCTGAAGCTTGCAAGGCAAGAAGTGGGATTTTTCACTTAATATGAATAGAACCAAGACTCCTCGAGCATTGGGATGCAATACTTCTGCTCGCTCATCTAAAACAGAAGTGATCTCACCCTCTTTTTCATCTAGAAGTGAGTCATTCTTAAAGTTAAAGAAGTCAAGTTGTCCACTGAGCAGTAAGATAGTTGTGGTGTAACTCTCTTGGCATGAGATCGCCAACCCTTCTATGATACAAGGTCATCACCTTGCTCATGCATACGACCAATTTTTAGGGACCATATGTATGCAATTGATTGCCAGCCATTCAAGTTGAGGCCTCCCAAAGCTCATTCTGGTACTGATTACCAGCCATTCAAGCTAAGGCCCTTCGGAGCTCATTTCGGTACCTATTGCTAGCCATTTGAGTTGAGGCCCCTCGAAGCTCATTCTGGTACTTGTTGCCAGCCATTCAAGCTAAGGCCACCCGGAGCTTATTCTAGTACCTATTGCTAGCCATTTGAGTTGAGGCCCCTCGGAGCTCATTCCGATACCCAAACGTATTGCAACTTTTCAGCTGAGGCACCACATGTGCTAAATTCATTGCCAATTCTCCAACTAAGGCGTACTATCATGTGACCTATTATTCGGGGCTCACATGTGACTTGTTGCTCATAGCTCTTATGCGACTTATTGTTCATAGTTTTCATGTGACATGTTATTCATAACTCTCATACAACTTATTGCTTGCAGCTCTCATGCAATCTATTACTTTAAGGCATAGCCTTCATGCAAGATACTCGATATGCCAACTGAGGTGTACCATATTGCTCATTGAGCATTTGAACTCGTGTTAGCTAAAGCACAATCTAAGCATTCAACTTATTCTAATCAATGCACAGTTCTCGTATGACTTGCTACACTTTCATGTGAATTGTTAGCCATTCGACGTGACACATATGGTTTGTGGTCATGATTTATTGGTTACAACCAACTTATATAAATTCATACAATCCATTCAATATTCTATTTCATTATCTATCATACTCCTCTCATTAAGGTTGATTGACTCATTGGGTGCTCTTTTTACTTGAAATTATTGAGTTGCGATTTGTAAGGATCTATCTATAACAGCCTGCATGTTATTTTCTATAGAACATCTAACATAATGTACTTGGAAAGACAAGGAAAAATGGAGAGGTCCACTTAATGGCCCCTTCAACAAAGTAAATTTATACAAAGTCTAAGATTCAATACAAAGTTCGAAGAAAGAAATTCAAAAATTATAGTCACAGCCTAAGAAGTTGGACCTTCAGAAGCTAGGCCTTCATGGGGCAAAAGGGTTAGCAGGAGGAGCAGTAGGGTCGCCCATCATGTGATCCCTAACAGCTTCCACAACCTACGAACTACTCTTTTTGGGTAGCACCCTTTGCAAAAGGAGCTTTAATTGTAAACTTTGCATCCTTTTTGAAAGATCTAGCCTTAGCGACCCTTTTATTAAAGCATTCAACAGCCTCAAGGGCCTCCACCCCAAAAAGGAAAAATTGATATTCGGGTGCTACTCTCACAAAGTGAATAAGAAGGAGGATGGGCTTTCAGATTCCGCTTTCTCTACTGCCTTTGCAACCAGCTTAACGATCTCTACCTTCACTTGAGTGACTTCCTCCTATTTCAAAGCAACTTCCTTCCTGGTTACTTTAAATTCCTTCTCAACAGCCTCACACCGCCGAGTTGTAACTTTTGCTCACTGTACAGCCACCTCAACACCCCAAAATGTCACACTTAGATCGTTCTTTGTTTTTGATAGCTCATCGACTGCTTTGTTGAGATTACCTGTGACGGCCTCGTAACTAGCCACCTTACAAGATCAAGCTTCCTCAGCCTTTCTCTAGGCAACCTTGGCATTTCTTGCTCTATTTTCCAGCTCTAATGCCTTTGCGGTCATAGCAACTAGGTCACCCTCAAGTTTGGCATTCTTTTCCTCACAAGCCTAGAGTGGCTCTCCCATCTTCACTATTCCTAACACACCTTGGAAGATTAAAAGGATCAAATCAAATTATAAAGGAGCAAAAGAATCAAGGTAAAAGAGCATTACTTACCAACAAGCCATGACGAGTGGTGTAACCCTCCACTTGAAACTTCCTTCGCTTTTAGCACTTTAGGACTAGTGCGGGGTCCCAAGATCATTTCCACATTCCCCTAGAGGAAGTCAAAATACTCCTGTGTGTTTGGACCGATGCCTGGTCGATGCTCCTTAACTGCAATTGTGTGAGCCACCCATTTTGGAGAAGCGATGACCCTCTTCCCTTTGTTTACTTTTCATCTTTTGGCAGGGGGCTTGGATGGGGCTGTGACCTCAACCGCCTCGGTCACCTTGGGGTGCAAGGTGGGGACTAACTCCTATGAAGGTGCAACAGTCAAAGTAGCAGGAGATTGATTTATAATAGTAGAGGCAACGACAACGACAGGATCTAATGAGGTCGCAACGACTTTGAGATCTTCAGGCTCATCAAAAGGTGGCTTTCAAAGGATAAGTTTTACCATGTTCTCGTAGTCTTCAAAACGTGCTGGATCGATCTCTCTAACTCGATGAGCTCTGATCTCACTGGTGAGCTTGATATTCAATGTTAGAGTTAGCTTATGTCAATTAAGGAGATCGTCATCGAATCTAAGATTGTTTATAGTAAGAAACCAGCCTAGTACCTCAACCTCCTCGACCTCAAGCTTTGGCTTCTCCTTGCTAGCCCTGTCTACAAAAAAAGCATAGAATGTTAGAAATGATAATATGAATTCATGATAGCTTGCATGACCTCAGCTCACTGACCAGGCATTAGAACAAAACCGAAGTTATGAAGAGGATGCAAAGATGGGCATGAAACATAAAACTAATGGGTCTTATAATTCCCTATGTTTGGTTTGCCCTTGGCATCCTCTTGAGGTAGAACCCTTTTGAAATTGGTGCGATGAGCCAAGAAGTAATAAATCCTATCTGGATAGCCCGTAATCCTAATACTATAGAGGTGGCACAAAATCCTCATAGATGGTGGTGGAAAGTTATTTCTCAAGTACATAAGTGCAAGAGAAGTAAGCTGAGAGTAGGAGTTCGGGGTCAATTGGAATGGGCAGAGCTTCAATCTGTTTAACAGATTAATGATATACGGATGAATTAGGAACCTAAGCTAAGCTACGAGATGCTGGTTACTAACAGTAACAAATCCTCGAGGAGGATAGACTGTGTGATCACCAGGGGAAGGTGCCATAAGGCGGCAACCTTTAGGGAAGCATGATAAATCTATGAAAATATAGTTATCTTGATAATTTTTAGACTTAAATTGTTAAAGTTTGAGAGTGATTTTTATAAATCAACCTCTATTATCAATTATTTTTGTTATTTTGTCTAAAGTGATTTTATGATTTTATTTGTGAAAATTCTGGATTTGTTAATAGGGGAATTGAATTAATTTGATGCTGTTTGTTTGCATAGGTTTAAGTCCTAATTGTGGGAAGAAAAAGGAGGAAAAAGACAAAGAAAAAAAAACTAGAAGTTGAAGAGAAAGACAATTGTTTCAACAAGGAAAAATTTACCAGTTGTAATTACCTTTTGATTGAGGACCAGCATTATTTAAAAAGTGAAAAAAATTTAAATAGAAGAGGGCAGCATGTGTGGGCTGGTCAGCTGAAGGGCATTTTTGCCTATTTTTGGTGCTGTTAAAAGCTAATTAAGAAGAAGCTAGGAACTATGCATGTCAGTAGCATTTCAGCCCATTTTTGGTGACCAAAATCATTTTTGTGCTGTAAAAATGCTGATTAAAGGGCAATAGAGGTGTGCACATCATGTTGTTTTGTTGGAGGAAGCTGAATGGTTTTTTTACCCATTTTTGGTGATGTAAAATTGGGATAAAAAAGGAGCAACAGCTAGAACATGAATTGATTCATTCTTTGTCATTTTGAGATACTGAAAACCTAAAGAAGAAAGGAGAGGACGTGAGGGACAACAACCAACCTGAAGAAACCGAACTAGAGAGCAGAAGGACCAGGGGAAGGCACATAATTCAGATTTGATAATCTTTTTCTTTTTTTTCTATCTTTTCTCCAATTATTTCTTAATTTGCTCAACAATGGAACCCTTGTATTTAAGAGTAATTGTAGAAATGAACATGAGCTAAAGTTGTTTTAGTTGAGATTGTTGATGAACTTTAATATTGCAATAAATTCCTATATTGTTATTTATATGCTGATTAAATCTTCCTCTTTTCATTCAAGTGTGTTAAATTCTATTATCATTGTTGACTGGCCATTAATGAAGGGATATAGAGATAACTTTAGGTCTAGAAAGATTAAGGTTATTGGACATAGCTTGAATGATACAAGTTCAACTTCTATATGCTATTGATTTGTAGATAATATAGGAATATATTATTTACCTTACAAAACCAAAGGGAACTGGTGCTGTAATCTGTGTTCTAAAATCTGAATTAGCATAGGAATATATATAATCTAATTTAAGAACCTTAATGCATGTTGGGATTGGGAAATTCACATGCACTGTGATAGAGTTCTGATTTATTGGGAAATTTATTGTAGCATTACCATAGCAGCTAGGCAGGAATTACGTGTTAAATGGATTCATCAATCTCAACTAGCTAATTTACACATTAATCCACTTTTCTAGGAAATTCAGTTCTTTTTTTCTTGTAGTATTCAGTAATGTAGTTCAGTAATGTTACTTTGTTCTTTTAATCAAAGTGACAACTTTCAACTATGTTTCAAAGTTCATCCGGTTTAATGGTTGAAGGGTAATGATTAAAGAACGAGCGATCTGAAGAGCTCTCAACGACTTATTGCCTCTCATTGGGGTCTGGTAAAGGAACAGGTTGATCAGTGACCTCACTGCTTCTAGAGGTCACCTCAACTGAGGTGTCTGTCAACTCCTCGCTTTGAGCTGGGGAGTTAGGTTTGTCATCACTCCCTATTTGGTGACTTCAGCATTTATGAATTGCAACCATCTACATAAAAGGACAAACAGTTAGGTTGCTTTAAGCAAACCATATCAAAAAAGTTAAAGCTTCTTTTTACTTGATAAAAGGTTTCTATGCAGCAGATCATACACGCCTCAAGCCACCATATTAAAGACTTAAACTATTGAAAACTTGAAAGGGCTTAATCAATAAAGCCTATCAAACTACTAAACCTTAAGAAAATTGAAAACTAAATCTAATGGTCTACAGCTAAAAAACTAGCAAACAAAGTTTCTGGCAACAAAAAGGCACTTGCAGCTGGACCAGGCAGTGCAATACCAGAAATTCACAAAACAAGGCATTCGAGAAGTAAAAAGTCTTGAGAAAGCTTATTGTGTCAAAAGGTTGAATCAAGCTCTAGAATGGATAAGGGAAAATGGATTCTAGATGAAATGATTGATCCAAAGCAATAGCAATGGCATGACCAATAAAGCAGGAGAGTGAGACTGGAGATAACTGCTTAAGAACTCGTGAGGCAAAAGTTAATTTTCAAAAGTAAAAGGGAAAAGAGGAGCTTCTCATCTAATATGCCCTGGAGCCCCAGCCGTTCAATTTAGAGATTAATCAGTTGCCCATGATCTGACGATCCAGAAAATAATCGGGCTCAGTCGTAGCCATGCTAGCAGCCATGGGAAAGTGTATGCAATTAATGTGATAATGATGATACAGGCAGGTGAAATGACAAAATGGAAATTTGAACGATAACATAGCTCATTGCATTCTATAGCTTTTGCCAGCGAACTCAGCTCCCAATCTGCAGAATGAATTGAGAGCTGGGAGGTTAACGTTATAAGTATTTTTTGGTACTATGTGAGATGGGCAGGCAAAAGCTCAATAGACAAGTTCAAGGGGGAAAGACCTAACCCATCCATGACCCGACATCAAGGTCGCTCAGCAAAGGCATTAGATGGTCGGCTGTGAGCTTAGAACGTGGGAACGAGGTCAAAGCAATGGCCCCTAGCTCGCTAGAGATGAGCTCTGGCTTGTTAAGCGAAGTTGGCCCTCAATTGTCTTCTAGAAAGACACTTTGGCTAGACCTGGGAATGGGACCAACTCACATAGTTGACAAGTCACCCAGTGCGAGCTCAGACTATAGAGCCAGTTACCATAAGCATTAGGTACGAAACGCCTAAGTCTAATTAACAGTCAAAGACAAATCCTCCTAACTGACAAGTCAGCCCCCTAAAACTTACACATTAACCTCTAATAGTCTAATAATGAATTGCCTATTGCCCTATACGGTAGACAAGATAGTTTTATAACTTGTCAAATTACACTTGTAACCTTCCCTACTTCTATAAATAAGGGTGAAGAATCATTGTCAGATAGAGTGAAAAATATAGGCAAAAGCTTTGTTAAAATAGTGATAGAATATTTGTATTATAGTTCTACTGGTCTGAGTAGTGAAACCACTGCACAAAGCTAATATAAACCACCATGGATGTAAGAGTCACACTAATTTTAGTCGAATCACGTTAAAAAGGCTCCTGGTGTCTATAATTCTTCCTTTCTCTTTATCTCTTTCCTTTTCATGTTTGTGTCCATATAACTTATAGTCTGGGGTTTCAAGAACTACTCTGGTTGACTAAAATTTGGACTTGTCAAATCAAATTTTATCGTTAACATGTTGCATATAATTAAATAATTACACTTGTTTTGAAAATATATTTACATTTGTAAATTTGATATGCTCTTCTGAGTTATTATAATTTGTAGAGTTATTTCTATTTCCCTCCTTGGAATTTGAAATATTATTATTTTCCCCCTTAATGTTTGAGAAAATATCAAAATACCCTTTGCTTTTTAAGCTAGTATCATTTTCCCCTTTGACCTTTGAAGATTCTATCATTTTCCCCCTTAATATTTGAGAAAACATCAAAATACCCCCTGCTGCTAAATTTTTTTTTAAAAAAAATAAGAAAAAGAGAAAATAAAAATTAAAAAAGAAAAAAGAAAAAAAATTTCCCAAAAAATTTAAAAAATAAAAAAAAGGAAGAAATGAAGTTTGTGTAAAATAATTAGATAATATGTTACAATTAATTATATTATATATTGACTATAATTTCAATAAAAAATAACAAAAAAATTCTCAACTTTTTTATTTTTTGTACTTTTTTAATTTTTGTAAATTTTTTGCTAAATTTTTTTAATTTTTTTAATTTTTAATTTTATTTTTTTTAATAGGGTTGTAACTACTGTTGGAAGCAACGAACAGAGGAAACGACGAGCTGAAGGAGGAAGTAGTGAGTAGGACGCAGAGGAATAATCTAACCCATATATTAAAGAAAAAACTGATCTTATCTTGTACTCTTTGCTAGAGTGAAACGACCTTTGAGCCTATCTCACAAATAAAAACAAAAACTCGTCCAAGGGTGAGATGGTCCTGGAGCCTACATTGCGACAACAAGAAACAAAAATAAAATTGAGGGTGAGACGACCTTTAAGCCTATCTCGTAACGAAAAATTAAAACTCGTCCGAGGGTGAGACGGCACTAAAGCCTACCTCGCGACAACGATAAACAAAAACGAAATCGAGGTTGAGACGACCTTTGAGCCTACATCGTAACGAAAAACTAAAACTCGTTCAAAGGTGATATAATTTTTTCTTTAATATATGAGTTAGATTCTTCCTCTGTGTTCTGCTCGCTACTTTCTCCTTCAGCTCGCCATTTCCTCTGCTCGCTGCTTCTAGCAGCAGTCACAACTCTATTAAAAAAATTAAATAAAAAATTAAAAAAATTTAGCAAAAAATTTACAAAAATTAAAAAAGTTGAGAAATTTTTTGTTATTTTTTATTAAAATTATAGTC
>JANHAO010007688.1:0-19936 GCA_026873985.1 Saraca asoca | reverse complement strand
GTTGTTGCTTGGCTGAATATAAACTGATTAGGATAGATTCATAAATCATTTCAAGGATTCTTGTTATGATTTTCATTAATTAAATAAACCTTAGATAACCAAGGATGCATTAATCTAAAGTTGATAGGTTCCTTTGGCTGGTTGCATTGTGTTTGTTGTGTTTATGTTTTTGCATTGCATATAGTTGCATGTTAGTGTAGTTTAATTTAGTTTCTGTCCAAACTAACCCCCCCAATTACATCTCCTAATTAGATTGATAACATCCATAAATGGTCTTTGGATTCGACCCGATGTTACTCTATGCTACAAGTAGAGTAGAGTAATCCGATTTTATAAATTACTAATTTGATGTGCCTCGACACACGCATCACCAAGCTGAAGCGAGGTTGAATGCACAGTAGGCAATTAAGTGCATTCAAGTTGAAGTAAGGTCGAATGCACAGTAGGCAATTAGGTGCGTCCGAACTGAAGTGAGGTCAAATGCGTAGGGATGATTAGGTGCGCATACACTGGCATGAGGTCGTGAGGGTGATTAGGTCTGCTCAAGTTGAAGCAAGGTCAAATGTGAAATGGGCGATTAAGTACGCATGCACTGACATGAGGTCACGAGAGTGATTATGTGTGTATGAGCTATTAGTAAGCGATTAGGTGCACCTGAATTGAAGTGAAGTCAAATACGGAGTGGGCGATTAGGTACGCATGCACTGGCATAAGGTAGTGAGGGCAATTAGGTGTGCTTGAGCTATTAGTAGGTGATTAGGTGAGCTTAAGCTGAAATAAGGTCGAATGCATAGTGAGTGATTAGGTGCGCACGCATTGGCATGAGGTCACGAGGGCAATTAGGTGAGAACGAGCTGTCAGTAGGTGATTAGGTGTGCCTGAGTTAAAGTGAGGTCAAATGAACAGTGGACAATTAGGTGCGCACGCATTGGTATAAGGTTAAGAGGGCAATTAGGCAGGCCTGCGCTAAAGTGAGGTCGAATACACGGTGGGTGATTAGGTGCGCACGTATTGGCATGAGGTCACGAGGGTGATTAGGTGCGCCCAAGCTGAAGTGAGATTGAATGTGCAGTGGGTGATTAGGTATGCGTACGAGCATGAGGTCGTGAGGGCGATTAGATGCACTCGAGCTGTCAGTAGGCGATTAGGTGCACCTTAGTTGAAGTGAGGTCAAATGTGCAGTGGGCGATTAAGTATGCATGCATTAGCATGAGGTCACGAGTGCAACTAGGTGTGCGCTAGCTGTCAGTAGGCAATTAGGTGTACCCGAGCTGAAGCGAGGTGAAGGTTGCATGAAAGCTATGAATATTAGGTTGCATGGAAGTTACAAGTGATAGGTCACAAAATGGCCATAATTGTAGCTCGTACGTTACGATCTATAATCTGGCAAGTAGTTTGACATGCTTGTTTTATATGTGATTCTTTGGTTTCTGCAGGCAGTGTAATGATTATCATCCTCGACGAATGTGTCTGACTTTAATACTAACATGTGCTGAGCCATTGGATTGTGGACTATTCAAAAAGCTTCTAGATCTGATGGCTAGACCATGTGCAATAAAAGTCAGGAAACTCTTTTCTCCCTTTCATCTATCATTTGGAGTCTATCTTACTTAGACTTTCCCTTTCTACCTTCTTTGTGGGTTCTACAATCGTTCACTGTTGTCCATCGCATTCAGCTCCATTCTAATTTTCTGAGTCTATCAAGTTAAGTTCTAGTTGTCAAGAATCGATTTTGTTCATGCTTTAGACTTTTTCTTCATTTGGCACATTAAGCTTTTATCCCTGCCTTCTTGTTAATAGGTTTTAGTTTCGAAGCCTTTGTGAGTTTGTTTATCATTGACAAAAAACTAGAATGCTGGCTAACTTTTCATGTATTGTTCCCTTTGTTGTATTTAGTTTGTTTACCAGTAGATGTTAGGATTTTTGGTAGGTGTGGAGTTTTCAATTAGTTTCCTGGGCTTCATCAGCCTAACAATCGAAACCCTCATTGTACTTTGAATTTAGGTCTAGATGACTTGAGATGGTCATGACCTTCTTTTTAGGATGAACTATTTAAGGTTAGAGATCGGTCTGTATCTAGTGACCTAATCATTTCTTTCTTCTTTTCATGTAGATGTCTCCGCCTCGTAGACGTCACCGCCGCCACCTAATAGTCAGTGAAGACACTGAGTCTAAAGAGAGCGAGGAGGTGCTCTGTGCCATTGGGGGCACAACCTCCCAGAGTGGTGAGGTCATAAGTGAGTTCATAGCTCACTTTGAGCTAGAGGAGTCTGCAGCTTGCTCCCCTTTCATACGTCACTTTTCCAACATCAAATTAAAGAGCTCGGAGAGATTGTTAAGGCATATTTTTTTCCAGATGGTTGTTGTGTTTTAGCACCATCTCGTAGTGATCATACTGCTCATCCTTATGAGAAGTTTGTGGCCATCATTGTCCAGCACCTTAATGCGGGTCTTAGGTTCCCAATCCTCCCTTACATAATTGACTTCTTGAACGAGTTAAAACTCTCTCCTACTTAGTTAACATCCAATGCGTACTCCACCTTGACTTCTAGCATTGGTCCATCTCAAAAACAGCCTCCCTCCCCCTTTAGCTAAGGTCCTTTGCTATCTCTATAGTATTAAAAGCATTGGACAATAGGATGGGATCCACTACTTTTCAGCCTATCCTTCTAAATATGAAAAGGTTTTACCCCATATGGACGCCAAGGGGAAGTCCAACGTAGGTCATTATAATATCCATTAGTTTTATGTTTCTTGTCCATTCTTGCATCATCTTCAAAATTTCTCATTCATTTTAAATCCAGGTGAGCGAGTTGGGAGGACACGGGCTGATCTTATCTTTTATTTTGTTTCAAGTCTAACTTTTTCCTGTATTCTTTGCAGATGGAGCAAGGAAAGAGAGGTCAAAGTTGAGTGTGGAGGAGATTGGGGTGCTTGATCAGTTTGCTATCTCCGACGATTTATGGAATGACTTGAAATTCAACGAGGAGCACTTATGGGCTCAAGGGCTTTCTCCCGCTCTTGGTATCGGGCTTCTCGATAGCTCACGAGACATCAGAGCTCGTAGAGTAAGGGAAGTTGCTTTGGCCAATTTCAATGAGCGAAGTGACATGGGGAGGGTTAATCTGACCAGAGCTCTTCCCTCAACTAGGTTAAGGGGTATTGCTGCTCCAACATTTACTTAAGCCAATCCTCTTTCCTCCTTCACAGCCATGGAGGGGACCATATTGGTACCGATCCTTATTTCACAGTTGGGATAGACTGAGATGGAGAGGGTGCCACCAAGGTCTCCTGATCGTGAAGAGTCCTTAGCTGAGCCTCTTCTTAAGAAACAAAGGACTAGCAAGGGGAAGGAGATTGCTATTAGCCTAAAGGAGTCCAAGGACACACCAGGGAACACATTTGAAGGCCTGGGTCCAAAGGTAGTGGCATTCTATGATGTTCTTCATAATAATGTGGACTGGATTCTAGGAACCTATACGAAGTCACTGGAGAAGGAGGAGATACATGGTGGCGTTTTGTTGAGCATACTAGCTCACCATTGTCTGCTAGTTAGTATCATCTTGCTCTGATTTTATTATTTTTTGGTGGATGATCTAATCCCATTTGATCTTTTTAGGGGCATTGGAGACAATGAAATTTAGTGATGAGGTCCTACTTTGGGAATAGGAGCAAAAATAGTTGTAACATGATCTGGCTATCATGATCAAGGAGGCAGTAGAGTTAAGAAAGAAGTTAGAGCATACTGAGGCTCATTTACAGAATGTTGATGCTACAAAGAGAAAGGCCAAAAAGACCTTGGTTTATGAAATGAACAGTTTAATTTTGGGACTCCGCCAGGCCAATGACAAGCTAAGGCAGAAGAGAGAGGAGATGGTAGTTCTAGCGAGGAGAGCTGAGGTCCTCGAGAAAAATACACAAGTTGCTTAGAAGAGGGTAGCTTGTGCTGAGGACAGGGTGGTGCGAGCTGAAGAGGAAGTCAAGCGAGCTGTTACGAGGGTTGCCCAAGCTGAGGAGGAGATCGCTAGGGTCAAAGGGGAGATGTCAACCATAATGGCTCAGGCTTAAGAGGCTGCAATTTCTGGCACCACCAACAGCTTTATGTACACCTTGTGGCAGAAGCATCCAGATTTCAATTTCTCATTCTTTAGTAGAGAGATTGAGGTGATCATTTGAGGCTTTATTAGGGATGCGAAGGCAACCTCAGCCCTAGGTGTTGAAACTATTGGTGATCTCCCTGTTCGAGATAACGACTAGGCCGAGAGCAACTTGCTGATGTAAGAAGCAGCCATAGTAGAACCTGAAGAATAGGTGATAGAGAATCTGCTTGCGCTTGTTATGGACTCTTAAGCTCTTTAGGACCCATTTGATCCTCTAGCCTCTTATTAGATAGTGCCTTTGCATTTTGCTTCATGCCCCTTATTCTCGAACTTTTTTCTTGATGCTAATTGTAATTGAGATTTTTCTGTTAACTTGTGTGGATTATTACTTCAACGCAATTTCTTTTTATTTGCTTTAATCATCCTTTTAGATTTTTGCTTAACTGAATACTTGAATATTTTGCTAGCAATTCATGACTTTGTGTTGAGATGTTAAATCAACTGGTAGCTTTCTATCATTTTAAGATCATGTTCTGAGCTGTTGATCTGAATGCTCGATATGTGAGTTGAATAATTCCAAACGGGTTGTGTTGCCAACACAAACTATAGTGGATAGGCATGGGCTTTATAATTCCCCTGGACAGTGGGTTGGGCTATTATCCTAGGATATAGTTTCTTTATCGAGCATAAGTATAGTTGACTTTGAAGGAATGCATTGGAGAACTCTCTAAACTTAGAGTCAACAAAGGAATTTTTGGATCTTTTTGTTCGAAATTTTAAAGAATGTTACAAATTTACAAGGCTAAGCTTTGTCTTTATTGGTAATATGGTCGGAGATGTGTGGCATTCCATGCTTGAGAGAGTTCAATCCCATTTATATCAGCCAAGTGGTATGACCCATTGCCCAAATTCTTTTTTACTATGAATGGTCCTTCCCAGTTTTGACCAAGGGTCCCTTCGCTAGGTTTGTGAGCTCCAGGCAAGATAAGTTGCAACATAAGATCGCCTGCTTTGTAATTTCAAGCTCAGACTTTTTTGTTATAATACCTTGCAACCTACTCTTAGTAAGCTGCAAGCCTGAGGCAAGCTATGTCTCTTACTTTTTCAAGGAGGTTGAGATTAGCAGTGAGCAGTTGATTATTTTCCTCCGAATTAAAAGTAGCTTTCTGGTGTGATGTTATTTCGAATTCTACTGGTATCATCGCTTCAGACCCGTAGACCAAAGAGAAAGGGGTTTCTTCGATGGTGGAGCAAGCTATGGTTCTAAAGGCTCAAAGCACCTTAGGTAGCTCGTTTACCCATGCTCCCTTTTTGGCCTCTAATTTCATTTTCAAGATCTGCTTGATGATTTTGTTCACAATTTTGACCTGCCTATTGGTTTGAAGATGATCTACCGCCAAGAAGCTTTTTTCAATTCTAAGGTCACTATAAAAATTGATGAACTGCTTATTGGTAAACTGAGTCTCATTGTTTATTACGATTTGTTGGGGCACCTGAATCGGCAAATGATATTGTTTCTCATAAATTTTTTGATCTTGGAAGAAGAGATCTTAACCAATTCCTTTGCTTCCACCCATTTTGTAAAATAGTTAACAGTTACTACTATGTGCTTGTAGTTTCCCTGACATGTAGGGAGAGGCCCAATCAAATCCATACCCCAAATCGTGAAGGGCCAAGGGTTGACCATTTGTTGAAGGTAGGTAGGAGGAGCACGGGGGACCTTGGCAAACCTTTGACATTTATCGCATCGTCTAACCAAGTCGATTACATCCTTTTTCATAGTTGGCCAGAAGAAGCCTTGTTGGAGTGCTTTTTGAGCCAGAGATAGCCCCCAGCATGGTTTCCACAATGTCCAGTGTGAATTTCTTCCAAGACGGCATCACAATTAAGGCCATTGATACATTTAAGGAGTGGGATCAAAAAGCCCCTTCTGTTAAGCATGTTGTTGATAATGCAATATTGAGTAGCTCGAGCTTGCATACAGTGTGCTTCTAATTTGTCATTTGGCAGCTTACTATCTAGTAAATATTTCAAGATAGGGCTCATTTATGAGTCCTGGGCCACAACGGTTGTCATTAGGATGTCCTTTTGTTTAATATTTGGTGATGGGAGAACTTCCACCAAGATTGCTCCTAAAAAGTCTATGTCCTTAGTTGTGACCAAATGAGCTAGCACATCGCGTATGCATTCTAAGCTCAAGGGATCTAGTTGATCTTGTACCTCTAGAAGTTACTGAGTAATTCTTGAACCTTCTAGAGGTAGGCAACCATCCTTGACCCCTTCGCTTGATACTCGCCCTTTATGTGACACACAATGAGTTGAGAATTACTAAATATTCTCAAATTTTTAGCTCATACTTCCATGGCTAAACGAAGTCCTGCGAGTAGCACTTCATATTCTACCTCATTATTCATGGCCTGAAATTCAAATTGAAGTGCACAGAGGATTTTATGTCCCTTTGGGCTTATTAATAGTATTCCTACCCTTGCTTTTTGCTCACAAGAGAATCCATCTACATAGAGCTCCCATTATGGGCTTTTTGGATTTTATGCCTCCTTCCTTATTAGTCCGATAAACTCTGATAAGGCTTTCCCCTTGATTGTTGACCTTGGTTTGTATTGGACGTCGAATTGGGCTAGCTCAATGGCCCACTTAAGCAAGTGACCTGAGGCATCAGTCTTATGTAGAGTTTGCCTTAATGGGCTTTGAGTGAGCACCTCGATGGTATGCGCCTGGAAGTAAGGCCGTAATTTCCTAGAGGCAACCACGAGACAGTAAGCGAGCTTCTCCATAGGCATGTAATTCTCCTCTACATTCAACAATCTTTTACTCACATAATAGATTGAGAGCTAGGCTTCATTTTCCTCTCAGACAAGAGCTGCACTTATGGCATGTCGGGACACTCCCAGGTAGAGAATAAGTTTTTCACCTTCCTGCGGCTTTGATAGTAACGGAGCTCAGCCCATATATTCTTTTAGATGTCGGAATGCAGCCTCGTATTCCTTGGTCTATTCGAACCACTTAGCCTTTCTCAAAACATAAAAAAATGGTAAGCATCTATCTATTGCTTTAGAAATGAATATGCTAAGTACCGTAACTTGACCGGTTAAACTTTGAATATCCTTGACCCTGGTTGGGGACCTTATATCGATAAGCATTTTGATTTTTTCTGGGTTTACCTTGATTCCTCTATTGTTCACCAGAAAATCAAGAAACTTTCCTGAGGCCACCCCAAATGTGCACTTATGCAGATTTAGTTTCATTTAATATTTTTTTAAAATCATGAACATTTCATCTAGATTCCTCACGTGTTCCATGACTTGCTTGGACTTCATGAGCATGTCATCCACATAGACCTCCATAGTCTTCCCAATTTATTCCTGAAACATCATATTGACTAGCCACTAATATGTCGCTCCTACATTCTTCAGCCCGAAGGGCATCACCTTATAGCAATAAAGTCCACGATTCGTGATGAATGAGGTGTGCTTCTCATCTTGAGGCTCCATGGGTATCTGGTTGTATCCCGAATAAGTGTCCATGAAGCTAAGGAGTTGGTGTCCGGCTGTTGCACCAACGAGCTGGTCAATTCTGGGTAAGAAGAAGCTATTCTTTGGACAGGCTTTGTTGAGGTTGATGAAGTCTATGCATGTTCTCCATTTCCTATTTTTCTTCTTTACTAGAACAAGATTAGCTACCCATGTCGACTAATGGACCTCTTGGATGAACTTGTTTGCCAAAAGCCTGTCTACTTCTTCTTTGAGAGCAATGGACCATTCTGTGGTCAGCGACCTCCTTTTTTGGCAAACTGATTTATGAAGGGGATCTATGTTCAGCTTATGTGACATAATCTTGGGATCAATCCCCACCATATCTTCATGATTTCACACAAAAACGTCTAGGTTTGCTTTGAGGAAATAGGCTAGCTAAACTTTCACATTGGGGGGTAAGGTTTTTTCGAGCTTAAGGCACCTTTCATTGTTTGCCTCATTGACCTATACTTCCTTGAGCTCTTCTATGGGCTTGATTTCCTTATCTATATCCAGGTTGTGGGGGTCGAAGTCATGACTGACTCCCGTCATGCTTGGAGCTTGGGGTTCCCTGCTAGAAACCATGTCAATTCTCTTATTTTTCCCCGATCCTGACTACATCCTCGTAGCATTGTCGGGTAGTATATTGTTCACCTTGTACGCACCTGACTCCATTAGGAGTTGGAAATTGAACTGTCAATGTTTTGGTTGACATGAACATGTCCAAGTCATTTATTGCTGGTTGTCCTAACACAATATTATATGCTGAAGGGTAGTCAATGATTAGGAAGTCAGTTAGGTGGTGGCTTGGCAATCTTTGTCCCCCAAAGTGATGGAGAGTCTGACTTGTCCTACCACAAAGATTACGTCTCCCATGAAGCCAAAAAGGGCCTTCGGTGAAGGCTTTAGGTGGCTTTCGCTTAGTCCTATTTATTCAAAGTAGTTTTTATACATAACATTGATTGAGTTGTTGTGGGGTAATTGGATTCCTCATGCATCATCATCGATAAAGGTGATGCACTCAGAGATGGTCCTAGCTCTCTTGGTGGGCTTTTCCAATTCACAACCCATGGACAAGACGTAGCTCACGCTTCATACGTAATGCTTATGTGATCCTCGCGAGGTGCTTGCAATATGTGGCCCACTATGGATAATATAGATAGTTCTAACTACGGTCGTTTATCCTTGTTCGACTGGCTAGGATGGCTATGTTGATTGTTGGGAGTGTTGAGGTCGCTGTCCTGTAGGTTAGACTATATAGTCTCTTAGATGGCCTCTACTGATTAGATTTTCAATCGTATCCTTGAGCAACCTACACCTAGAGGTGCTATGCCTGATGTCATTATGGTAGGCATAGAACTTGCTAGCGTCCTTGTACTTGTGTGAAGTCTTTAAGGGCTTAGGGTGCCCGAAATCTTCCCTATGCTTCTCAATGGCATATATCCTCTCAGGGGTGTTAGAGAGGATACTGTAATTATCCTGGTGACCCTTGGGCTCAAGTCATTCCCTTTTGACCTTTTTGGCTCGTTGAACTCTAGTGCCATCGTTTTGACCCATCTTGCCTTTTCAACAGTTTCTCCCCCTCTTGTTCTGATTGAAGGCGGAGCCACCTGCCTTGCTCCTTTGTCTGAGCTTCTTCAAACTAAATATCTCCTCCCATCTAACCTCATTTGTAGCTCGCTCATAGAATTCTATGAGATCTCTCACTGGGGACTTGTATATACTCTCATATAGCTTTCCGTCTTTATAAAGTCCCGGTGATATTGCTGTTAAGATGCTATCACCAGAGGGGCTTTCTATGTTGCTTACTTCACTATGGAATCGTGTAATGTAGTCCTTCAATAATTCATCCTTTCGCTGAAAAATCATAGTGAGATGACAGGATGGTGCGAGTTACCTTCTTAAAGCTCTGTATTGGTCAATAAATCATTTTTGGCATTTCTCCCAACTATTAATGCTACAAGTTGGATGGTTCTTAAACTACACCTGGGGTAAATCTCAGAGAGTAGTTAGAAAGACATGGCATTTGACCAAGAGGTTACTTGTTTAGAGGTCCATCTGAATATTAAAGGCATCCGGGTGGTCATAGGGGTCGCTTTTCCCTTCATACCATGGGATGGCAGGGACCTTAAATCAGTGAGGGAGAGGTTATGTCTCGATTTACTTGGAAAAAGGGGTTCTTTCCTCGTAGTGATCTGATTGGTCTTGAGTTGAGGGGCATTTTTCCAACCGTTCCACCTTCTACAATAATTCCTTCATAACTGAATCTTATGTTACGGATCACCAGCTCCTAGTACTATCACGACCTACATTTGAGCCTTTGGTGTAATGCAAGCTCCTAGGTCATCGATTTCTATTGTGCCCGTGATCTCAGCGATCTTATGATTCGGATCACGAGCTAGATGAATGAGCTGAGTTTGCTTATCGAGGTCTTTCTCCAATTTGATTTTCTTTCTAAACCAGCACATCTTTCTGCAATCCCTAGTCTGTTCTCCTAACTGATGCAGCTTCAGCTTACTTTTGGGCCCTACAAGTGTGCATTTGGGTTAATGTTGCAATTGCATCAACAAGTTTCCTAATGCTATTCTCAAGCGCTTCTTGGCATCGATGCAATGCTTGCACACCATCAGTTTTCGAGGGGATGGCAGAAGCGCTTGTTGGGAATGGGTTTTTACCTCCTAACATGTTTTGTTGTTGCTCTTCATGGCTACTTGGTTGGTTAGCAGTAGTATCAAAACTCCTCGTTGTTCTTCTTCTTGTCATTACATTTGGTTGGTGTTTCAACAGGAAAGCAGTCTGATCCCACTAGGCATGCCAAAATATTGATGGTTGATTTTGGTAATTGGTCAACCAAGGGTTCAGGAACTCAAACTGCTTGTAAAGACTAAGAAGGTATAAGGAAAATGTAGAAAGCAAGAAGAAGAAGAAGAAAGTGAACACAGAGTTTTTCACGTGGTTTAGCTAAAGTCAGTATGACCTCTACGCCCACAATTACTATACTTGATATTGGCAGTTGTTCATAATTCAATCTAGCAGAATTACAACACTCTCAATTCTCTCAGTAGTTCAGCAGAGTTTCTGCATGCAATTTTCTTACCTTTTGTTACAATGGTCTCCCCTTCTATTTATAGGAGTGGGAAAGGTTACAAATCGTAATTTAATATTGTAAAACTATGATTACAGCTGCAACAAACAATAAATACTAAGCGTCAAGTAATAAATGTGGGGCAAATCATTATCGATCTTCTGATGCTGATTTGCTAGTTGAAGTATATTTCAGACTGCCAAGTAGATATTAGCTGTGTCCAATTATTTCAGGAGAGGAGCTTGCTACGACCTTGAACTGAGGGAGGCTTTGAGCTTGCACTGGGCAACCTGTTGGCTGTCTTCTATGACCTGTCTTTGGATTGGGCCGTTCCTCTTATCTTGGTCTGGCTTGTTAGGCCTTTGCTAGCCCATTTCGGTCAGCCTGAAATATGCCCATAACAAATTGAGAAGTGAAATTTCTTGATAGTGCGATTAGTGAGCATTTTGATTGGATCGAAAATAGAGCTTACCATCAATCAAATAAAAATATAAAATTATTTATGTTTCGTTTTAATTTTAAATTTGATTGTTAGTCACTTCATATGTTTTTTATAGATAGTAAAACTTACATGCTCTACATTTGTAGTACTTGAAGAGTGAAGTTTATTTGTCAATTTAAAACATAAAACATTGCTAACTCTTGTTGAGAGGGTGACATCAATACAGATTATTTGCTATTTTTAGAGACTCTAAATTAGATTATTATTGTTGTTGAAATGAGGATATGCATCTTTCTTTCATTGACAACTAGCATGAATCTATCCATATTATGTAAAAAATAATCTAGTTGAATTAAATGTAATTTTAAAAAAATACAGATATAACATCTACTAATAAATCAAAGTTAAGTTCAAATTTTAGATAATTATTTCGTTTATTTTCTTATTTAAGAATTCAAAGTTAAGTTCAAATTTTAACATTATATGTTTATCTGAAGGTTTGGACTTAAAAGTTAAGTTCAAAGTGTAATATTAATTAAGCCGGTGTGTTCTAACGGCGAAGGATTTAGACTCTGTGCCAAAGGTCTTAGTTCGAACCATGCTTTAATATATAATCTAATTGTATTTGATAGGATACAAATTAGCTCCATTGACAAACGAGGATTGAAATCCTACTCTGAAGATATATGTTTTACCTTAAAAGCATAAATCAAAACAAACAAGTTCAAAGGTATAAAACACTTGATGCAATCAATTAGTTAAGAATTGCCAAAAGCCTTTGGCTCAAGTGCCATTCAATGACCCTTCGAAGACTTCACCGTTCTTTGTATCCCGAGTTCTTGTATTTGTGAGTTTAGTTACTTTGTTATTACTATTATCACAAAAAATAGTTGAGAGTTAAGAAAAATACTATAAAGATATATATATATATATATAAAAGTAATGAAAAAAATTCTTTAATTATTTATAGGTTTAAACACACATTTAGCCCTAGTTTCACTAAAAGTTACAATTTATCCCATTATTTTTAATTTGAACAATGTTATCATCTATATTTTCCTAAAGTTATAAATAATTCCTCTAGTTCTAATGTTGTTTAAAAAAAGACAGAATTTAATGAGTTAATCTATTTTAATTAACGTAGCAGCTGTGTGATATATATATGCTTAATTTATGTGGTTATAGTTTGGCTGGTGAAGAAACGATGCCCTAGATTGTTTTTCATCTAGAGTGTCAACAAAGTTGCTTACATTTTGACACTTGCATTGAATACATTCCCTTATTTCAAGGCCAGACACATTAGGGATGAAGCTGTCATCATTCATTTCACATTGGCGTAGGCGAATCAAGGTTTCCAAATGAAGGTTTAGGGCTACTATAATGACTTTTTAGCTTCTTAGAATACTAAGGCACAAAATAGGTGAAGAATAAGAAACAAATCAAATACAACAAAGAGAGATAATTCAATTTATGTCAACATAAGCCCTTCAACTTAAGTGTGTATATATATATATATATATATATATATATTATAAATGGTAGCACGACGGAATGAATTAATTACAATCTTAAGAATGATAAAAAATAACATTGTTTAAATTAAAAATAGAAATTTTTTTAGCAAAATTGAGGAATTAAAAGTGCATATAACCCTTATTTCTAAGCTCGTTTACCTTTAAAACTTGTACTTAACTGTATCTACTGGGAACATCTCATACATAGACTCCAAAACTTTTTATATATCTTATCGAAAATTTCATCCTATGACTAACGGGCTAGGAAGCACAAATACACCTATTTATATGTGTGTTGTGTGATTTGTTTCGGACATGAATTTACATATGACACATGTCCTCAAACGTCCCAAACTTTTTATTTTTTTTAGTTTTCTGGCATGACTCCGATACACCTCCTGACACGATTGAAGCTTCTAATATGTAGATTTTTCAAAATTATATTTAAAAAAATAAAAATAAAGAAATCGAAATTCAAAGAGTTTTTATTTTAATTTAAAACCATAAATTGAAGTCGAAATCCACTAGTTAAGGACTTTTTATTCTTGAAAACAAATTAAAAGTTATATAAAACAATTTTATTGTATAAAGATCTCTGATTCAAATAAATCAAATATTTTTTCAAACAAAAAAGTGCAAACTTCTAATTAAAATAAAATTATCCTTGACCTTCCTTATACACCATGCAACAGAAAACCCAAAAGACAGCGAACCAGAACTACAAAAGAGATAAGTTAGTCCTCTTCTTTCTAAGGTTTCAAAATCGTGATGATTTGATTATATTGCTCAGGGATTCATAAATGAGTTAAAATCTAATTTTTACTTTGGATTTTGGTACTTTTGTTGTCTATTTTTATAAATCAATTTTTTGTCATAGCAGATTTATCAATATGACTTCTACAAGTGCTAGTAAAAAACACGACGATGAAGATGAAAAATCATTTTGGAATATTATTTACTTTATTTTATATATGTATATACCTTGTCGTGTCTTGTGTTTTTTAAACTTTGCCATGTTGATGTGTTTGTGTTGTGTCCTATTTACTTTATTTTGGATACTAAAAACTTATAAATTATTTCTAATATATTATTTAAATGACAGTGATATTTTCATTCAATAGTTGAATATTGAATAATGAGTAGCCATAAAATATAATCTTAATTTTATAAAAAAAAATTTAATGAAAAAAAAAAATACATGTTTATATATGTAATAATGAATGATTTATTGATTTTGCATACGTGAGAAAGAATGACTAATAATTTGAGAAATTAAAATATCATAGAAATATTATTTACATCGAGAGTCAAGTATTTAAAAAATTATACAATTAAGTAGCTAAAATTAAAGCACTAAAGAAATTTATAACACCGAGACTTGTATGCTTTCTTCTAAAACAATTTTTAGGAAATAGATTAAAAAAGTAATACCTTATACTTTAAATATAGACTTTTTTTATATATATATTTACACATAAATGTTTAAACTCAGGAATGAACGCTCTAAACTGTGTCTTTTTTTTTTTTTTTTAATATACTTGACATTTTTTCAAAGAAAATTGATATGTCCCTAACTTGAAAGAACATAATAGAAGAAAATTAAAAGATAAATTAAACATATGATACTAAAGCATATAGATCGTGCAATTAGATCGGAACCGTCAAGGGCATACTATTGCAATCTTTTTTAATACATTACCATAACATAAAAAGGAAAATAATATTGGCATAGCAACATAATCATATTAGAAAAAAACTAAAAGAAACTACCTCTAACTTGTCGCAATACTATATGCAAAATAAAATTAATAAACTAAATAAAAAATAAAGAGGTGTTGGAAATCAATGAAAATAAGCATTTAATAAAAAATGGAGGAATGATCCCTCTTGTGGAAAATCAAAGCCGAAAATGGACAGATACAGTAAAACTAAATTCTAATAAATATAAATGAGGGAATTGAATTCAGGATCAATACACTACAAAAAATTTTGTTTTAGTGGCGATTTTTTTTATGTATTTATCGTCGCTAATACCCTTCCACAGATATATGGGTTGAGAAGTATTAGCGGCGATTATTTCTACATTTGGCTATAGTTTTTGCAATAATCGGAAATGATGTACATAGCGATGATTTTTTTTGTATTTAGCGGTGATTTATAAATCACCGTAAAATTTAAGATAGTGACGATTTTTTTTAAAAATTTAGTGGCGATTTTCTAAAAAATAAAAAAAATTACTTTTAACAACAGTTTTCTTTGAATTTAGCAATGGTTTTTTAGATTTTTTTTTGAAAAAATTATTTTTTACTACAAATTCCTCTACATCTAGTGGTAGTTTTCCAGAATTTTTTTAAAAAAATTATTTTTGTGATAATTATCTTTGTATTTAGTAGTGATTTTTAAATTTCTTTCTTTTAAAATATTTTTGGCGACAATTTAGGCTACATTTAGTGGCGATTTTCTGAAATTTAAAAAAAAATCACCACTAAATGTAGTGTTTCAATTTTTTTTTTTGTTTTCTTGTCCAATTTTTTCCTTTATCTATTAACTTGCTAAAAGAATAATTTATAATAAATAAATATATTTTAAATAAATAAAATTGAATACAAATTTTGTATTAATAATAAATATTTAAATATTTGTTTATTAAATGTTAAAATTTAACAATCCTATATATAATTTAACAATTGAAAGATCTAAATCAAGGTGGTGTATCACGACTATCATGGGCAGAGGGCGTTATATCTACGATATATCCACTTCTTGCGTCTGATGACTGTAAAATAAAATCAGATTAAGTTATTATTTTAATTTTGAAAATCATTCTAATATAACTAATGCATGAAAAAAATCAAGAAAGTCCCATTAATATATCTTGGACAAGTATCATGATAATTCTTATAAATTAAATAGAAAAGCTAATTCATTAAGTTTTTATCTTATGAAATTCACCTACTATTAGATCAGAGGACAAGTAGTGACATTGAATTTACTTAGTTTTATCTGACAAAGCCTGGGGAAAGGGAAAGGGTTAAATTGCGATCATTGATATATATGGTGTTGTGAATTTGATTTGGCTACCTAGCCAATGAACCAACATTAAGTATCAATTACACAAGCAATAAAATTAATGTGATATCTATCTAACTTTGTTGGCATTGTTCCTAACAGCCTATAATTTGAAATCTAGTATAATTCCAAACATGACATTTTAATAAATTTCTACCTACACTTTAGAGACTTTAGCTACCTACATTTCTACATTTTCCAAAATAGGAGAGACACAATGGATTGGACTAATATTATGAAACTTACAGTTACGTCCATAGTATTAAGAAAAACTGAACAAATAACATATAAAATTGTGCAAAAACAATAAGAACTATGACACATTTAGCTAGCAAATTATACGGTGCAAAGTACATTCAACTAGCACATAGTAGTCAAAATAAAATTACTAATGACTTCAAAAACAATAGCAAATAATCCTAACCAAAGCAAAGTTATATATTTGCTGCAAAGCACTTAAATTAAAATTACTAATGACTTCAGAAACAATAGCAAATAATCATAACCAAAGCAAAGTTACATATTTACTGCAAAGCATATTCAGCTAGTAAGGCAAAAATCAATGTAGAAAATCATTCAGCTAGCAAGGTAGAAATCAATGTAGAAAATCCAATTTCTAGAAGGTAGCTCTAACTTATGATTTATATGCAACAAATATAGTAGAAACAAACACAGCTAATCCATCAGTAACAATGAACAAACATAACTAATTCATTATCAACAAGTAGAGAGAAGAATAGGAATTTACCAGTGGAAGGTGGATTATTAAATTGACAATTTTTTCAAGCACTATCCCAAACATTTTTTGAAACACTGATTCCAACACTTCCTCCATAGCCAATCGCCTTTCTCATTCATAAGTCGACTCTACCTCCAAACTTTGGAATCTCACCTGCACCTCCTCATTAGAATCAGGGCTATCAAATGTCATGCCCTTGAACTATCGAGAAGTTTTGCCAAACACATTTGAAGGGGATGGTCCAAAACCCAAACCCTGAACCTATCTAGAGTGCCTTTTCCTGAATATCTTTGCCATGGCATCATCCTGTGACATGGCCTGAGATAGCAACAAAGGGCCTTGGGATAAGATTTGCTCAATTTGCTTTTACAAAAGTAGAATATCCAATTCATTAACACGTTTATGAGTGTGTAATCCTACAACATAAAACATGAAGCAAAAACTAACCCCTTTGCCTTTGGTTGCTTCATTAATATACGTGTTATCTGATTGATTATGAACATAAAATCATAGATCTGTTCTTCCCACTGAAAGACCTAGCTCTTTAACTTACAGGACAATATATGTCGATTTAGCTAGTGTTTCTTAACTTAGATAATATAACATTACTTAAATAAGAAAGTGTGAAATAAAACCAATTCAACCTTTTTCCTAGCAAAGCTTTGGACGTCAGTTGTGCGTGGAACCAGTTGCTTCCGGCAATTTGATGCATTTTTTCTACACATGTCCTACAAATATGAAGGAATCATTATTATTGACATTTGCATATATATATTTTGATTAAATAGTGTACTTACAATAAACAGTACCTTATACTTTCCCTCATTGTTTTTGCCAACAAATGTCTTCCATTGATCTCAAGGAACCCCATCCAAGACCCTTTCATACATTTCCTCCAAAGTTAAGAATGAATCATTAAACTTATGCTAGATCTTGCCTTTGAAGTCCCTCCACTTTTTGCCCAGATTTGTCCAACTCCTTCCAACAGGATCTGCCACGTCAAAGTGAAACATCGACTTCAAAGAATAAATAAAACAACTTTTGCTAGTTTATATAATGAAAATGATAATAAATACAAATAAAATGTACAATTTTTTAACTACCTTGATTTCTTTATCAAATATTTCATATTTCTAAGCCTTGGGCATATTCCTCTAATCAGCATAAGTGATTGGGAGGTTAATAGGCTTAGAAGCTAATTGTCCCAGAATTTGCCCATATAAGCCAATAGCATTTTTCGTTGGCACACCGTAGTCATAGAAGGGAATGACTATCTTTTGGTTCTGTAATTCTTACACATTAGTTGTCTTCATGTCTACCATCTTTCGACATCTATTAGAATCTATTTTACAAATGAATGTTTAATTAGTATAATTAGATACAATAAATACTATAAAATCAATGACACATTTACTTATAATCATGACTCTCCAATGGCGTCTCGGTGGTGGACGATTTTGCAATGGTTGTTAGGCTCCTTCATCATCAACTACCCTTTACTGAGATAGTGAAAGGTCTAATGCCACATGGTGGGATGGTGAATAATTCATTGATACCCCCTGGGTTGGTGGAAGAGGCTCAGTAATGTGAAGCTGCAAAGGAGTGGAATGAGTGTATGATAAAGGTTGTGACGGATCATGCGATGTAGGGTATGATTTGCTTGGGTTTCTACTCCTCTTTCTTTGTGGCATAGATGTAAAAAATTTAATGACAAAAGTTAGATACTTCAAAAAGACAAGTAGACATATAATTCTGAAAAGTAGTAATATTAAAATTACACATAACTAATGATCAACATTTAATATTGAAATAAATGAATAGAATAAACAAATGCAGTGCCTATAATTACGCATCTATAATTCTAGGTATTTTGTTCTTCATTGTCCATATTGTCCCCAACATTTGGCATAACCATGGCCTCATCATTTGTAGCTTCTTTCGCAAGGGTTATGGTTTCAACATCATCAAGGAAGAACATCTGAAAGTCTTGTGCTACAAGTGGCTCAGTCTCACAAGTTGTTTCTTCCACTTCCTCACCCATATCATACAAATTCGTAGGTTTTAAGTGGACAATAACACTCCAATCTTGATCCATTTCATCATGCATATAATATACCATCTGTGCTTATGAAGCTAATATGTATGGATTATGCTCTTTACATTGACCAATATGGATCAGACGAAAGAAGTTGACAAAAATAAATTAGAATGGATCTTTTCTTATACATGTGTTGGTATTGACTCATTTACATTTGAATAAGACAACAATGAACTGGCCATGGTAGTTTAACTCAATGATGTTAACCAGTTTTCTATAGTACCCTAACTCAGTAATTATAAACATTTCGCTATTATGAGCCTCATAAAAAGATTCAAGAATCTTTGCATGAGCAAATGCATCATGCATCATGCAGCAACTCAAATATCATGGACATTGCTTTATTAATAATCCCACACAAGCACTTGATGTGATAGAGCTTGCCTATAAAAAGAGAGTTTTAAATACTTGGAACACTTTTCATACAATTCCTTATTTTCATCTCTAAATAACTTATGAAATTCCCTAGTTTGCTCACTCTGACCTACATTTAGATTGAACTACTCATCTTCAGCAATTGGTTCTGGTGGTGCTTTAGGTTCATGCAAGTTGTGTCTAGAGATCCCAAACGCATCATTTATTATCTGTTGAATTGAATTCTCATGGGACTTTGATGTAGATGGTTCATTGCCATGATGCTCACTAGTTGAGGTGTCTATGAAACTTGATTCCCTATGCCAAATTCACTTTGTGTATCTAGTTGAAAATTGTTTCAATATCAAGTGTTCATATACCTCATTTCTAGTTAACCATTGCTTAAATTTACAATTAAAACATTGATATTTTATTTTCCCTTTGACTGATCGTTTTGAAAGTGCAAAATTTAGAAAAGCCTATAAACCCTTTACATATTCAATCATGTTTCTAGACAAAATAAATCAAGATTTGTCCAATACCACGGCTAGTACACTATCTATTTAAGAATGAAAATTATAGAAGGTTTACATATTTTTTATTTTGGCGTCATGAATAAACAACCTCATAATATAGTAAACATAAACAACTTTCTTTCAAGGAGATTAAAAAGGAAAGGGAGAAAAATCAAGAAATCAACAAAGTAGATGGGTCAAATTTATGTAATTTCAATTCCCAACAGATTTTGTTTCCTAACTCTCAAGCTTACAGATCAAGAAGCAACCTATGCTATGTCCTTGCAAATTAAAGCAAAAGTTAGAAAGAAAAGAAGTTATAGGAGAGTTTGTGTAAAAGATGACCAAACTACCTATACAAACTCTTAATGAACAAGGCTAGGTGAGTAAAATAAAATTATTAACTAAATAAGTAATTATTAAGTAATTAAAATAAGAATTAAACAATTCATATATAATTATTTGAATTTTAAATTAATTATTCATTAAT
>JANHAO010007687.1:0-19946 GCA_026873985.1 Saraca asoca | reverse complement strand
TCCGATGGACCGTCTTTGAACGCGCGCGCGCGCGCGTGTGTATATATGTATATATATATATATATATATATATATAAGTGTGTTCAATTTCTTCTGTCTTCCTCTGAAAAAGTCTATTTACCTTCACACTAATTATAACTCAACTTTTATTTGGAATCACGGTTCGAAGAAATTAGCTACCACCACATAGGCACCTCTTTGCTCGAATACATGCTTACTTTGAAACTCGGCAACTACAAATTAACTTGACTTATCCCTTACGCAATCATGTTGGACGGACTTAACCGGAGACCATTGCAAAAGTACAAAATTAATTTCCTCGATTTTCATTTGTTAAATATCAAATATCTTGTCCCATTTCTGTTATAAAAAAATATCAAATATCTGCCTGTTTTCTGCGGAACTTTTCCTTTCCGTGGGTTTTCTGCGGTACCAAGCAAGGTGATAATGTATTTTAGTTTTATTTTTTATTTTTTTAAACTATGAAAGTGCAAATACCCGGCACATGCGAGAGGACGAGTCAAAAGCTGGTTGCAGGAGGCATCCTGGAATAGTGGTGGCGGCCAGAGGCAGAGAGGTCACGTGACATGGAATCTTGATGCAGTGAGTCTGCACACGCTTGAGATTAAATCATGGGCCTGTCCTACTCCTAGCCCACCATATTTGCGATTCCTCGGGCAAACCAATGCCACAATATCACCATTTCTAGGATTGCAGCATTCTAGGTTTTCTGTGTTTTTTTTAGTACAAAATGCAAACTTCCAGGTGCAAACAAAACCCACGTAACAGAGAAACACGTGAGTTGCGTATGCAAGCTCCATTGAGAAATTTAGGGCAAAGAAGTTAAGGAAGAGATTGCTAAAAATTTTATGAAGATATTTTAGTTATCAAAACTCAGACGAATTATTTTTTAAAATAAAAAAATTACATTTAAATAAAGTTCAGATGAATGCGTAAATGAATGAGAGTTGCTTAAAAGCTTTTAGATAATGTGAAAAGAACATGTACACAAAGGGTGCAGGAATCTGGATCAGTAGGGATTGACCCGGATCCAAAACAAGAAAATTTATAATTTAGCTCCAAATTTTTTATTTTTTTTCACTAAGATCTATTTTTAAAATTTTTTTTCAATTTAGTCCCTGTCGAATTTTCAATTTAATCATTCTATCAACTTTTTTTTTAAATATTATAATATTTTTTTTTTGAAAAACTTGAGTAAGAACCCCCACTGAGCCTACACTGGTCCGCCCCTGTGTGCACATGCAGTATTGTTATTTTTAGATAAAGATTTGCTTAATCAAAAAATAGGAATTCACACTGTTTACTGACTACAATAATATTGCCATCATGGTTGAGATCTGCTTCGTTAACCTTGATTAAACTAAGTCTACGTTGCCAATTACCACAAACCCCCTGAATTGCATTGTGATGAACTCTAGGAACATGGATGGTGCCCATCACTTGCACAAAGGACAGGGATGGAAGATATTTGGAGAAGGCTCTGACGTTTAACTTAGTGAAGATGTAGAATATATGAGCAAAAAACTCAAAAGTGTATTTGAATAAAGGTTTGACATATATTTGATGCCTTGTACAGAAATATGTTCAAGAGTAGTCAAGAATGAATAAGATCGATAGTTAATATGATTTTGTTGATATAACGAAAATACAATATGAAATGCATGTTCTTAACAATGATGGTCAGAGAAATATCATATTGTCTAACGCGTCAATAGTTATGAAAAATATTTATATTCTAATTATAACATGTATACTTATGCTTATTTAATAATAATTTTATTATTTATATATTAGAATGTAAATTTCTTTGTAAACTCTTCGAGAAATATTTAAAATTGTTTAGTTGATAATGAGAATTAAAAATTTTTATAATTTTTTTTTATTTATAAAAGAATACGCAAATAACTTCTCACAATTTATATAAAATAAAGTCCTACTTCTTTTATTTTACTAATTGCTAAAATATTATATTTCTCATGTAAATTAATCAAATGATCTTTCACATAATTTCTCACATTTTCTACGCTCATTTATGTGTAGGCCTTGCATATTGAAATATCCTACATCCACATGTTTTTCAATAATACAAAAGTTTGAATATGTAAACTATTAAAATTACTATTGGTCCAAATCCAGTAATTTTCCTAGATGTACATATATTGACGATAAGTGAGAAGACTAGCAATAATAAAATAATCTACCCCTCTGCACATTAAACTGAAGTCTAACACATACGACAAGTTTTAGTAATGAAAACCGGTGAGGGAAAGCCGTATATATATATATGTTAGCTGGTATTTGTTGAGGATGATAGGAAAAGGAAAATTTACATAAGACAGATCAAAACGTGCCCAGTATATATGATCATGTATTGATAGTGTTTTTGCAAAAGCAAAAGAATGCCGTAATTAAGACGAAATTAAAATATTTAAGTAAGAATTTGACGATTTCCAAATGGTGTAAAAGTTGGTGGAAGAAAATTGACATGAAATTTCATGTTTGGTATTCCAACTTCTGACCATCAGAATTTAGTATCATTAAATGAAGCAGACTAAGGAATAGATACAGACAGCCAAACAAAGCAAAAGGGTGGCAAGCAAGCTAACTATTACCAACCGCAATGCAACCAATAGAAAAGTAACCTCACAAATAATAAAAGCCAAGAAAATGACACCAGTCTCTTACTCAAAAGCATCATAGTCCATTTGGAATGCCTCGCTGCATGAAGCACCATAGAGTCCCAACGTCGCCCCTTAGCTAATCCCGCCTTACTCTCTGAGTCTCTACATTTCCATTCTCTTTCTGAATTCCTCATGCATTTGAGACAAACCCATCTTCTCTGTGCTCCAAAGCTTTCACCTTTCTTATAATTTAAGGCAGAGGAAACAGAGTTCTTCAGAGAGTTTCAGAGAGAGATGGCAGGGGAAGGAGGAAAAGGGGGTAGAAAGGAGGATGAGTTTCAACCACATCCAGTGAAAGAACAACTCCCTGGTGTTCAATACTGTGTCACCAGCAATCCCTCTTGGCGTACTTATCCTTTTCTTTAATCTTCATTGTTTTTTTTTTTTTTTTTTTTTTTGTGGCTTGGTGATCGTTGATTATTACCTATTTTAGCTGAAGACAAGTGAGCTATCTTTGTATTGCTAAGTTGCGGAAGTGAGCTCATTGTTTTGTGGATATGGTTTTGTGTTTGCTGGGTTTTGTGGAATTGAAATGCAATTTTTTGTTTTTGGGTTAATCCTGTTTGGATTCTGAGAAAACTGACGGGAAGAAGTGGAAAGGAAAAACAATAGTCTGAGATAATATGTAGATTTTCTGAGTAGGGTTGGTTCTAAAACTGGTTTTTATTGAATGCAGCTGAAGGAATACTCCTCGGGTTTCAGCACTTTCTTGTTATGATTGGGACAATCGTTATTGTTTCCACCATACTTGTCCCTTTAATAGGTGGAGGCAATGTAAGAAATATGCAGAGTTATGTGTACATTTTCATACCTTCTGTTGCTTTTGTTCAAATAATTATTATTCTTACAATAGGTGGAAAAGGCTGAAATGATACAAACTCTACTTTTCGTGGCCGCTATAAACACACTGTTGCAAACCTGGTTTGGAACTCGGCTTCCGGTTGTTGTGGGGGCTTCATATGCTTTTCTGATTCCTGCTATCTCCATTGCATTTTCTAGGAGGCTGAGTATATATATAGACCCACGTCAGGTTACCTTGTCAATTTTTAATTAGCATTTAATTCTACTTAAGCTTATTCTAACCTTTTTTTAAATTGAATTTTAGAGGTTCAAACAATCCATGAGAGCCATGCAAGGGGCACTTATCGTCGCTTCATCCGTCCAAATACTTATTGGCTTTTTCGGTTTCTGGAGAATTTTTGCCAGGTAGAATATTTACATGACAATGACACTAGAGGATCCCTTTTACTTATTATGCATTTTCTTCATTGAATATCTCATTTGTACTAACCAACGATTATACAGGTTTCTTAGCCCTCTCAGTGCAGTTCCTCTTGTCACTCTCACTGGCCTAGGCCTCTATGCATTGGGTTTTCCACAAGTACACTCAGTTCATTTTTTTCTGTATATTTGTGCTAATTTGTTCCATCTGATTATCAGATGCTTAACTAACAAACAATAACCTCAGATTTTGCATTAATTAATGTAGTTGGCAAATTGTGTCGAAATTGGACTCCCTGCATTGGTTATTCTGGTTATCTTCTCCCAGGTGCGTTGCTTCCTTGACCATTCTCTCTCTCTCTCCTGTTTCTATCAATCCTATTGAAAATTTTTATCATTGACAATGTATTGAAGTGGGAAGTGAAATCTCATTTTTTAAATAACAAGTCCCACTTGACATTTTTATTTGCATACTGTATCTTAAGTTAGTTGATGCATAATTAAGTAGAAGTAGTATGTTTACTACTAATTTGAGCATTTTGTCCCTGCTGTGAACTGCAAATGGGATTTCCATGGAGTTGATTACATTTTCTGACGTGAGAATCATATTTACCCTCATGAGTTGATTGCCCTTATTATCCAGACATCTCTGTATCAGTATAGTTCTACTTGATTTACTTGATCTTTAAACTCAATTTCATTACAGTACATTCCCCATGCGATGAGATCAAGAGGTGGAATAATTGCTCGATTTGCCATCATAGTCACAGTTGGAACTGTATGGGTGTTTGCAGTGGTTTTGACTGTGGCTGGTGCATATAATAACCGATCTCCAAATACTCAATTAAGTTGCCGGACTGATCGATCTGGACTCATCAGTGGTGCTCGCTGGTCAGTCCAAAGTGACTTGGCTTATTTTTTAAGAATCACATTGTGGTAGGATAGTGGCTTATATTCATCAGACTACCAATGTATTCTTAAGGGAAACAAAGAACCATAGTTTATGGATTGTATGTGTCATCAAGATGAAAATGCTTCGTATATGTAAGGATGCCTGAAAATTTGATAATCATGAATTCTGCAATTAGAATTTACTTCATTTGTGCAGGATCAGGGTTCCATATCCATTTCAATGGGGACGTCCTTCTTTCAATGCTGGTGATGCTTTTGCAATGATTGCTGCTTCTCTAGTTGCAATTATAGAGGTTTGCTTGTACATGTCTTGATTTGTAGACATTCTTATGTGGAGATGGCTATTGTCATTAATTTAAGTGCACTAAGAATGGCATGGAAATGGCAGTCCAATTTATGTTTTGCTCAAAATGTTGTCTAGTGTGACCAATATGACATTGTGTATTTGGCATTTGGACATTTGAATGCCAAGTCCTTTTATCCTTACTTGATTTAACGTTTTCTTATTATCTCCATTTTTTCTTTTTGGAAAGTATAGGATTCCTTTTGTATGGTGTATAGTTTGATATGTATGTTGTCCCTTTTGTTTTCTGTGGAGCAGTCGACTGGAACATTCATTGCAGCATCAAGATTTGGGAGTGCAACCCCAATTCCACCCTCAGTCTTGAGTCGTGGTGTTGGCTGGCTGGTACAATGTGATTCTGGAACGTTATATCTGCATCTATATATGTGTCCTGTAGACTACACTTATTTGTTCAATTTTGACAATTTTTCAGGGTGTAGGGACTCTTCTGGATGGTCTTTTTGGCACAGGAAGTGGCTCCACTGCATCAGTGTAAATAATTTATTTCAGTAATTTTCTGTCTAGCTTTTGTCCAGGATTCACTTAGCTGAGTATTTTTGCTAATCTGAATCTTATAATAGTATGCCTATGATCTACTAATTTTATTCGTTAATTTTTAAATGCTTGATGTTCAACTTCAGTTAGAAGTCTTCGGATTTCTTATTATACATCAGTGTATTAGAAGGTTTTGTAGGTTACAAGGCATTTACTGATTACCTAGCTCATGTCTTGTGGTTGTGATAGCCTGTATCTCACTGACTGAATATATACTTCTAGTGCTTACAGAATTTTTATTTTTTTATGGGATGGAGATGGGGGAAAGGAAGTGCAACAATGAGAACAAAAAGAACAAGAGAAAAGAAAGAGAGGCCTTACAGTCAACATACTGTCACAAACCTCAAAAATGCCAAAGAAAGATGATTAAGTGTATAAGATATGACCTTGGGTGGAGAATTGGTCTTACTGCTTAGGCATCATCTAATTGTACTTTCTTTTATTTCCTTAAGTGAAAATGCAGGCCTTTAGGGTTTAACACAAGTTGGAAGCCGGAGAGTCATTCAAATATCAGCAGTATTTATGCTTTTCTTCTCCATATTAGGTGTGATATCCCTTCCTGCAAGCACCTTAATAATTAATTGTCTTGATTGGTGGTCGAAACTAAGTTTCACACTTGTATTTCTAAGGAGGATTACTTTAATATACCTACCTAATGGTTGTTACTTACAGCGTTATGGTCTGTCTGTATTTCTGTGCCAGGGAAATTTGGGGCAGTTCTTGCTTCAATACCATTGCCAATTGTAGCGGCTTTGTACTGTGTTTTGTTTGCCTATGTGGGTATGGGCCTATGTCTGACTTATCTGCCAGATATATTTACTATTTTTATGTTAACTCAAGAAAATAATTGGATAAATCTATTGTCTAAATCAGTATGTTGACACATAACATGTGAAATATGATCATGAAAAACAAAAAGATGGCCATAGACCTTGCATTTACTTTCTTTTCTTAGGTGGAAGTATCAATCATTTCCTAAGTTTGTCTGAACTCAAATTGTGATGTAATTCCTTACATGAGACATTCCTTTTATGTTTCTTCTGATATGAGCAGTGTCTGCTGGCCTCAGTTTCCTCCAATTTTGCAATCTAAACAGCTATAGGTCAAAGTTCATCCTCGGATTTTCTCTCTTCATGGGTCTTTCGGTTCCACAATACTTCAATGAATATCTTTTGCTATCTGGACGCGGCCCAGTTCACACTGGCTCCACAGCTGTATGTAAATATAAAACTGAGGACTTGCCTTTTCTATGTTTGATTGTTAGTAAGAGGTTCATCATGGTGAAATTATTTTTGGTTCTCACATAATTGCAGTTCAACAACATAGTTCAAGTGATTTTCTCATCCCCAGCAACCGTAGCAATTATGGTGGCTTTCTTCTTGGATTTCACTCTGGGACGTGGGGACAGCTCAACCCGCCGGGACAGCGGGAGGCACTGGTGGGGAAAGTACAGAAACTTCAATCAAGATACTAGAAGTGAAGAGTTCTACTCTCTGCCTATGAACCTAAACAGGTTTTTCCCATCAGTATGAGTTCCTTGCTGTCCAAGGATAAAATATAGGAAGTGTGGCATTCTCTTGACGATTTATATTCTCAAGTGCCAAATATCTGATGACAGGAAAATTGTACAGTAATATTTTAAGCATAGGAAAGCTAGATTATACCACAGAGGCAGAATGCAAGTATTGTTTTCCACGTTAAAGCCACTCCTTAAAGTTGGATTTCCACACCCAGACATTTGACTTGAATTATGTTGGAAATTTCAGATGCTTAAATGTGGTAACATAATTTAAAATCAAAGAAGCATAAAATCACGAAATATATGATTGATTTTTAACGTACTTCACAAGCAAAGCAAAGACGAAGACGAGAAATAGATCCAGTAGCTAAATAAGAAACAGAATACAAATAGTATAATAATTCTTAAATTTATATTTTAAATACAATCAAAATATTTTATAGTATATACATTATTCATTTTCAATAATCTTAACAAAAGAATAAGAGTAAATTATAGGATTTTAAGTAATCCCTGAAAAGGGTTACAAATCCAAACTCTCATATTTTATATTTTGATCTCTTTAGTCTTTTCAACACTCTTTGGCTTCTTAGATAATTTTCTACTCTTTTTGATGCTTTGTGCATGCTTTACATGGTATTTATAGGCCTTTGAAGGTTTATTTGATAAGTAATTACAATTCATAGTCTAACAAGAAATCAAACTCGACGGGAAAATTTATAATAAGAAATAATAAAAAATTGATTATAAATTTATTTCATCAAAATTTAAACTTAAAAAAAATAAAGATATAAATAAAAAATTATTATATTTTACAAAAATATAATTTAGATCAAAATTTTGACAAATTATTTAAATGACGTATATATCTCAGGATTCACATTCATACTTGCGTATATTGATATTAATAGTTGATTGTTTCTAGATGTGAACACAAATTTGAGCCGAAGCAGTTGCACCAACCTCTATTAAACTATCCTCTCCATTTGCATGCAGCTGGGCGAAGATGGTCCTCAATTTGAACTTCACTACGATAAAGTTTCCCATAAAAATTACGAGTTCAATACACTTTTATCAGCTTCAAGTGTCATGTTTGTCATCACATCAACCGCGCGATTTTGACAGAAAAAATCTGCCAAAATTTTCATCAACTAGATTTTGAAAGAAATGTATTAGTTGCATTTTCTCATGCCCAACTCACTTCATGTTTATACATTAAACATAACTGAAGTGAAACTGATTCTATTTAATTTCAGGAGGATAAAGTTAGTCTAGCTTAGATTTGCCTATTATTTGCCCTGTAATTGGAAAGAAGTGCAAGTATCATAACACCTGTAAGTATGACATATATATTTTGAGTAAAATTAAATTTATTAATTAGGTGTCCAAGTATAAAAAAGTTATAATAGATAAAAAATGCAAGCAGCACTACTCATTTCTAAAGAAACCTTCACTGAATCCATTAATAAGTTGATTAATGGAATTGGTCTTTGATTCAAAATCTGAGTTCAGTTTCCTTGAGAAGTAAGATAACAAAGTTTACCACTCAAAAAATTATTAGGCAGTGAGACTGAACCACAAACCAAAATTTACAAGCAAAGCGCAATTATAGCACAGTGAAAAACACAATCCTTGATACAGCTGGGCCATCGTTCTCCAAGTTGTTCCAAATTCAGCAGGATTTCCAAGACAGGCAGTGATTTGGTGAGTCATAGAATTCTTCTACTCACGTTCACCATCAAGCTGGCTGTAGTTTCCTTTCTCCTTGAAAAGTTGAATGTGATGGTGCTTGCAGTAGAGCTTTCCCTCATGTGTTATGAAGGTTGATGAGCTTATAGTACAACCTCCGTAGGTACACTTGAAGCAGCCCTTGTGGTATGGAGTCCCATTAATCGTAACCTTAAAATCAATAATAATAATAATCGTAAGTTGTGGGACGAGGAATTGAACTGTCGTTTTATAAATTTATGCTATATCATCATTTGTCCAGTTTAAATGATTTGACTAGGAATTTAAGTTAAAATATGAAATTTTGGTTGTTTAGAAATGAACAGACATTCAATGCATGTTTCTAAATTGCCGCCAACAACACTTTTTGCAGTTACAATATCGTCATTGTAATCATGTTGTAGTTATATGGTTCAAAATGAGTGGAGTAGTGAAAACTGCACCTCCGCAGTCCACATTTTAACATGTAGATATCAACAGTGGTAAAAGGCACAATAAAGTTGCAATTTAGAATCATGCTGAAGAGTATTGAATAAAAAGTTGGAGTGGTACCAATCTTGATCTTAATATTTAGATGTATGTCCAAATTTTCAAATTCTCATAAATTTCATTTTCCATTTCTCCACTCCTTATTTTACCAAAAATAATGATATGCATAGCAGAGTTTGAAGGAATCAGGAATCAATTCCATACCTTTTCAATAGGATACACTGTCTTGCTGCAAGCGACACATTTGTCTTTGGTACCCACGAAAACGTTTAATAGTGACTTAGCATTCTGTTAAAATTATTCAGTTCAAGTTAATAAACAAATAAACTGTAGCCATAACAATGTGTTGAGAAAATGTTCAAATAAATCCAATTATTGTAGAACTAGAAGTTTTTATTTTAATGTGATACATCACGAAACGTTTCTGACAGATTACCTCACTCTCACTCTGTCTGTCTGGCTTCTGAATTTTGGGTGTTCCTATGAGCAGGTAATAAGAATTTTAGTATGATTCTGATTTACAAGTGGAAATATTAATTTTCGTTTCAAAATTTTCAAGCGATTGTTTTTTTAAATACCTTCAAAACTCTTATCAAGGCTGCCGGTTCGCTTGTAGAGTTGATCATAGTGAGGTCTGCAGTAGAGCACCCCCTCAAAAGAACAGTAGTTGCTTAGCTGCAAACACATCGATACAGAAAATGAAATTTGTCAGCAATAACTAAATAGTTCAAAAGAAAGACTTCTAGATTATGATATCCCATTTCTTCCTTCATCTGTTGGGTATTCCTCAAGGAAACTGTGAAGGAAATGACTGGAAAATCATGTAGATAATGACATGCATGACTTAAAAAATCATGCAAGAATAGATCACTCATGCAAATAAAAACTTGGGTTTCAAATTGATGCGTATATATTTCATGGAAATATGTAAATCCTACGTCCTCTTCATGATCGTCACACATGCATGCACACATACTTTTATAACCATGCTACATCCATGTAAAACCAGTTAGTTGCAATTCCATTCATTCGTAACTCAGTTCACAACTGGACAATTTAAGTTAAGCCAGCTCCACCCAAGAGCCATTGTGAATGGAAGATGTGAAAGAAGGGATGCTGTGGATGGATGTATTGGAATACCTTGAGGGTACTGAGGCAATGGTAGCATCGGAAGCAAGCCTTATGGTAGATACGGCCGTCCGCGGTAAGCTTATCAACCAAATACACCGTTTTGTCACAGGCCATGCATTTCTGAGTGGTTCCAGCAAAAGAGGCCATAGCAGGCGTGGCTTTTTGAAGAAAGAACAGAACAAGAGAAAGCAAAAATTCCAGTGGAGGAGAGAGACAGAGCTGCGCTCCTCCGCACGGACTTTCTCTCGATGGTTCTCTCTTCCTCTCGCCTTTCTCTTTTGCCAATTCACTTTCCTGCAGCCTCTTGATATGAGGCCTTAAAAAGGAAAATCAGAGGAGCCGATGAAAAGCAGCTAGAGAGAAATCAGCAAGATTCGTGGGTGGCATCGAATTTCGGCTCACAATGAAGAATATGTATATTTATAGATATAAAGCTCTATTATCGTGTCCCAATCTAAATTGGTGCCGTCTAGTTCTCTAGTTGTTTACAGGTACATAAATAGAGAAAATTAAGAATATTATATCTATTTTTTTTTCTATGCACAACAAATAGATCAAGTCTATATAAAAACACATTTGAGAAAATTGATTAGGCTTGCACAATTCTTTTAACCCCATGGCTTTTAATTAAATCTATAATATCATCATTGGAATGTTTGAGTTATATCTTGGAGCAATTGTTTTTCCTGACTAATATGTTCATCATTCATTGAATAAAATGTCCAAAGACATAATTGCTCGTAATTTATTTTTTCTGTACAAAATTTTTAGAATCTAGTTTAAGCTGAGGTGTCCAATATCCATGAAATTCTATTATCAAAGGAAAACTACCACTGATCTTACAGGAAAGGACACATTTTGCTTATTATGTATAATTAGCTCTATAAATTACAATGTCTTGGGATGCCCCTCAACTGCTTCTACACTTTCAAGTTTATGTGTTAGCATTTAGCAATAGCATTGCCCCAAAAGAATCTAGACCATGGTGTTTTGGTTGCAAGAATTCTGTTTGAGACAATAAAAGTTTTCAATTAAAATGACTAGAACGGTTATCATCTTTTCTATTAAAATAAGTATCTTTAGTTTGGATTCTAAAACTAACTGGGCGTTTGGTCTAGTGGTATGATTCTCGCTTTGGGTGCGAGAGGTCCCGTGTTCGATTCTCGGAACGCCCCCTTTTGCATCTTTTTTCTTGTCAAATGCAAAATCTACCAAAAAGGAATCCTGGTTAGGCTCTGTTAATATGTAGGCAGTCTAGTGACCGGAGCTGAGCTTCAACTCCTCGACCACCGGCGTCGCCGCCGTTTAGGTCTCCAACTCCCATCGCTTATGATTTTAGCCCAAATTCCTCTGTCTCTCTCAACAGATATATGCAGGTGAGTTAGAATTCTTCTCCGTCTGTTGATTCTTTTCCTAATTGAGCTCGGTAGTACGTTTATAGTTGTGTTCTCTGTCACTCTAGGTTCTAATTAAGTTCTGAAGCTTTGTTTGCTTTGAATCAGTCTTCATACTGCATATGGAATAGTTAGCTTACCTGGTACTATACAATGCAGTTATATGATTAATTCAAGCATCCATCGTCTTCTAAAGGAATGTTCGCTTTATCATATTATCAAAGACAGATTTGGGTGATGCAAAGGTGGAATGTGTGTTGGAGTTGTTCGTATTTAAAATGTTGACTCAGGTGGCGCTTTTGGGTGTTTCGCGATTGGCTATTGCGGTGGTTAGGTGGAGAGGGTGGCCGATGAGCCTTTGTAGTTGGGCAACTAAATTTATGCTAGATAACCCAGATTGCAGACTAGAGAGTAGAAACTATAACTTACTGACTTGAGTTTTAATTCTTAGTGTCATTGTCTACAGTAATTCTGGGAAGATTTGGCCTGAAGTTAAAACGATATGAGATTTTCTACACTGGGAACTGTTCATGAAAATAGTTGGTTGTACCTTAATGTTATAACAAATTAATTCGAAACCAAGTATTCAAATAATAAAAACAGATTATGGAATTAATCATATCATGGTTGACAGGAAATGCAGGTTTTGCGAACGCTTGAGGTCTGGAAACTTGGAATTGTCAACTACTTGGATGCATTAAAACTGCAGGAAAGGCTGGTTTTGGATAGAAAATCTCATAGGAGATGTGATACTCTTCTGTCCTTGCAACATGCACCTACATATACTGTTGGCAAATGACGAACTGATCACAATTTATTAATCCCACAATCAGACCCTGAACAAATAGGAGCTGAATTTCACTACACGCAAAGAGGAGGAGATATTACATTTCATGGTTCACATCAAGCCATCTTATATCCTGTTATATCTCTTCGTGACATTGGATTAGGTGCTCGAACTTATGAAGAGGAACTGGAGTTAACCATGATTGAATTGGCAGCTCTATATGGTTTAAAAGCTTGTCCTGGACAAACTGGTGAAACATGGGTATGGGTTGGAAGAAGGAAGATAGGTGCAATTGGTGTCCAGATCTCAAATGGAATCACTTCTCATGGATTGGCATTTATCATTGATCCTGATTTGACCTTTTTTGGATACATTGTTCCCTGTGGAATAACAGAGAAAGAAGTGACATCTTTGAGAAGGGAGACAGATGCTGTCCTTCCCGTGGAAGAAATAATTCAGGAGCAATTGGTTTCTTGTTTTACACCAAAATTTGGTTATAGTAGTCTCGTATGGAAGGAGGATGCTTCGATATTCTCTGATGAAGACGAAATGAAAAGAGATGTGACTATTTTAGCAAACAAAGACCTAAAGAAATTATCCTTTTTTTTTTCCTGAGAAATTATCTTTTTATTTATTGTTTGAAGGGTCTATAACCAATAAAGATTTTCTTGTTTATTTCACAAGCTGAGAACTGGTTTTTATGCTTCATATCATTTCACAAATTGATAGTCTTGTGCATGCTGGAAAAATTTTCCATTCTGAATATGTGTGATGAGATCATGAACCTACTTCAATAAATGATTCTGGATTTTAGAGTTATAATTTGTGGTGGATGATGGTCAGAATGCATAATACTCAATTTTCTATAACTGTTACCTCAAAGACTTATAATAATTGTATTTTTTGTAGTGCTGCATACCCTGAAATGGGTGCAGGAAGGGGGTGATATTGGATGAAAATCAACATTCTTAGCTGCAGGCGATGATGATAAAAATGAACCAGTACTTCGACCAGGAGAGTTGAGTCTCTTCTGCATATACTCTTCCTGTCCAGGACCTATTTGGGTATTTCTTATGGTGTAGGTCTTGCAGGTTACAAGGTGAGTCTACTTGAACATTGGCTAGTTCATACTCAATCAAGCGCTTAATCTTAGATGATTTGGGAGGTGAGGCTATTCTGCCATGGGGTGGTGATGATGTTCTATTGTGTATCTTGTTTCTAACAAGGAGTCCTTGCCTAACTAAGGAACCGCAGTGAGCTGAATATCATTCTAAATGTTGGAGATGAAAGCTCATGTGTCGAAGATCCGATGACATGACAGGCTCCTTACATGTACTATTCCACGAAACAAGAAGAAAATTGTCTGGTCAATAATCCTTGACTCTTCTTAATTCTGAATCTTTGAAATTGAAAGCTTAGTTGTTCCAGTTCATTTCATCCTTGCAAGTAATGACAAGTAACACTGCATTTCATGCATTTGGTGCTACCCAATTTTACTATTATCCATAAAAAGGTATTACAAGCCACTAAAAAGGACTATTTCACTTTAAGATACGTGAATAGTCTCCTTGACTTCAATCTTAGACACAAAAACACACTCTCAAGCAATCCTCAGGTGTGTTCAAATGTGATAATTAAGATTTTCTTCTTCTTTACATCTCTTGAGTATTCCTATCCAGGTTCTGACATGAAAACCACTCAGAACTTTGGGTGGCTGTCTTTTTCTTGATTCTCTAGTTTCACTCAACCATGAGACTAGAAGTAATCTGATAGACAGAGATCTGCCATGAAAACTGCTACTAAATGTTTCATCTAACTCTACAAGTCTAGATAAGTCAAAAGCAGCAAATGGAGTTCACCAACGAGCCTAAGAAATGCTCCTCCAAGCAATTCAAATCCAACCAGAACAAGTGAAGATCACACACTATATGAAGGAGGAAGCAAGTATAATCTCTTTATACATTTTACAATTTATGCGGATAACATAGGTAGGAAATCTGGGTTTCAGGATCACAATTTGTCACTTAGGTCTTAGTATTTTACTTGTAATTTTTGGACAATTAACTTTTTCATCTGGGATAGTAGCTAGAAGCAAATTAGGAGGGAGGCCTACATGTTAACATTCTAGGAAAGAATGAATTAGAACTGTCTTATTAAATGAGATCACTGGTCTCTTGCTTGCAGATATCTTACAAAAGGACATATTTTATGGCTGATCATAACTAAAAAGTCATGTTTATCAGTCTCATAATAGTAATTTACTCATTAATTTCGTAAAGGAGATTATCTGCAATTACAGATTTTTCATTTTTTCAGCTGAATCTAATCTTTGGATTGGTGTGCAGCTTATTTAATCTACTATTATCTCTTCTTTATTTACACCATAGTGTGTCTGAGTCAGCATCTGGTTCTGCAAAAAGCCCATTTAATCATATTTACAGTGGCTAGATTTGAATGAGTTATTGTGCAAAATTTATTACCTGTCCATATCTATGGTTCATGTATGCAGCTTTAATCCTGTCATATACATTAATTCCATTGGTGTTTTGATTAAATGCGACAAGATGAGAGGAGAAAACAAGAATTACAAGCAAAACTGTACAAGAGAATCAATGAAAGAAACTGAGTCAAAGGAATGCGACGATTTGTTAGCCACAAGTTGGGAAAGCCTGAATTATTTTAAACTGTTAGGTGTTGTTTGAATAGCTAATCCACATTTGGAACGAGTCAAAGGGCCATTCATGCTTGCTTTAAAAGAAATTTTCCCGTTTCCTTTGAAAACATAATGGAAAATTTCCCTTTCCCTTTGAAAATTTGTTTTCCTTACTTTTGGGCTCGAGTAAACGTTGCACTATATCATTTCCTGGGCAAGCTTCTGCAACTATAAGAAACAGCTAACATAGGCAAGTTCATTGGAGCTGCTATAGTACTTACTGAAATTGACAATTAAACAACCTCCAGATTTGCCATTGTCTTATTATCTATAATATAAATTCATAAGCTAAAAGCAACACTATCAATGGTGGCGATTGTAACTGCGGGCGCAGGTGAAATAGCAAAAATTGTCGTCCTTTTGGAATGATGACCAAATACAACTTTCTATCTTATTATTATTATTATTTTTCAAACGTACACGTTTTTTATTTTTTATGTTTTTGCCATTACACTTCAAAGTTGCTTTTATAAGAAGACATTTCATTAACATAGAAAAGGGTGTTAAAAAAATAAAAGACTCCAAAGGCTACAATCTCATAACTCAATGTATAGTCACTAAATACCTATTTTAATGGTTTTTATATGGCGAAGACCTTAAGCCTTTAAGTTATGAACAAAATACACTATACTTTTTAATTATATTTTTATGTAAATTTGTTCCTTTGAACTTTGAAAGACGACACTTAACCTTTGTAAGATTCTGAATAAAATAAATTATTATGTTCAATGTTAATTTTAACGGAATATTATTTTCTTCAACTTATCTTTTCATTGTCAATCGAGTCTTAGTTTATGCTCTCCGCAATCCATCGAAACGAATTAACATATGCTACTATATTTGAATCAAGGGGAATTGCTTTGAAGCAATTACGCAGCTTTAACAACTAAAATTTAACCAATGGAAACTGTTACAACAACCGAAAGTTTTTGTCCACTCATGTCAGCTCCCTCACGGGGCAGCAACATTTTAGGGCCAACAAAAGAAATGGAATTGGAATTCTTAGAAAATTTAAAGAAAGCACAAATCATTAAAAAAAAATTATGAAAATGCATTGAAGAGTCTGTAATTTAACTTTCGAGACTCAGAAATAAATACAAATGGAATAGCAGCAGATTTTTTTTTTTAATCACAAATAGGAAAAAATTTACTCTAGATGAAAGAATTTCCCCATGCATATGGAACAACCTAACCGAGAGATCATTTTACAAATAAAAAGAAGTAAATTACAACCAATAATCAAATGGTGCTTGTGTTAGTGACTTGAGTTATACGAAAGGCCAACAGAGGAAAGAAGATGGTCAAAATTTTAGTGTTCCATCATGATTAACGGTGTGGTTAATATTATTAGTTAAATTAAAATTTTAGCGGATTAAATTATAGGTTTCAAATTTTGGGGGGTTAATTTGTAGAATTTTTTCTAATATTTGACCTAACCTAATTTAGAATTTTATTAATATTAAAGTATTAGATTATTTGTGACATTTTATAGTTGGATTTTTATTTATAATGACATTTAGGTCCAAATAATCAATTGGATGTTTTTTTCGATGATAGGTTGGATTATGTTCATATTTTATTTTGACAGACCCTACTCATAAAACATTGGTTCTACTACATTCTCCCAATTAGGCTCCAAACTTGTGTTTTTCCTATTCATTGTTACAACTGGGATTTGATAGGAGGAGAGATCCTGCCAAGGTTAGATCAGATTGGAGTGAACTTACAAGATTAAGGAGAAATCACATTAGAATAAGCAAAAAATTCTAATTATCCAGGATGGATCAAATGATGACTGCATATAATTCTAATATTTTTTTTTGTGCACTCATATTTTATTCAAGTCGTGATAATATAATTTTAATTGATTTAATTTTCTGATAAAATAGTGGACAGTTAGTATTAGAGCTGATAAATTTAGTTACATAGTTAAATATTGTGCAAATTGATAGCAAAATTATTTGATCTATGATGTATTGGTTGATTAGTGATTGAATTACTCTAAAAATTACAATGCTATGATTATTAGAATTATTTCATAGGCTTACACTTGTAAATTATTAAATTTTTTGTATGGAAATTGTCATATTAATTGTTTTGAACCTATTGCACAATTCAATTTGAACAATTTGTTGGAAAATCAAAGTTTTTTTTTTTTAAATTGGAATTCTATGTTCATATGGCTATTAGGGTTCAAATTATTATTATTATTATTATTTTGTAAAATTTGGCCTAATTGTAAACCGATTGTTTAAATTGATTTAAGATTTGTGTTACAATGGTTAGATGAGCAAAAATCTCAAATCAATTTCTTCAAATCCAAACTAAAATTGTACCAATTTGTGAAATTTGAATTGCAAAAAATACCTAATGTTTGGAATAAAATTGTGTGAATTTCTTTATGATTTTTTAAATCGATTGACAGTTTCTGTTTATAATCTTTTAGGTAATAAAACCCCTTAACTAATTTTGCAAAATTTGAACTGTATATGCAATTTTGATTGAAGGTTTTGAAGGTAAATAAATTCCATTTGGCTAAAATAATTTGGTTAGAATTTATTTGTTTTTACCCTTTTTTTTTTTAAAAAAAAATTGATTTAGGACTTAGGCTTAGATAAATTAGATGAGTGAAATCCACTAAAAAATTTCAAAAAATCATAGCTAGAATGCATGAATGGGAGCTCAGACAGATTAACAGTGTAACAACTTGAAATTAGGCAAAATTTTGGGTGAAGAATATGGTTCAATAGGTTGTTGGCTTGGTGATGCACAAGCCCACACGCCAGCTTGTTGGTGACCTAAGTGGTGCAAACTGCACCAATGTATTCCACCCTTCAAGCATATTTTTATGGGCATTTTCTAGAATTTTCTTAAATTAAAAATAATTTAATTATTTTTTATCCATTTTATTTAAGTATTGATTTGAAATTATTTGGGTTAAAAAATTTTAGTATGTGGTTCCTTCTCTAAGAGCTATAGTATATTATTTTCCAAAATTTTTTTAATACTATAGTGTAAATAAATTAATTTTAGCATGTTTTGTGCTTAAGATAAAATTTTGTAAGAATCAAGTTAATTTACATTATGCCAAGAAATTTTATATAATTATGAATATGCTTATCAGGGGCTTAGTCGCATAAAATTTTGTTAATAAAATAATAATTAAAATTATTTAATTGAATTAAAAGAGAATGCTACTTTAATAATATTTAAATACCTTATTGGTATAATATTATTAATATAGTTTGTTGGTAATAATGTGAATGCAAGATTAAATATTATATTCTTAAAATTTTAAACACCTTATCAAAGTTAGGTTTTAGGAATGTACTATTTAATTCTTTTATTATATTGTAATACTTTAAATGTCCTTGTTAGTGTTAGGTCTTATAGTATAGTATTGCATGTAACTGCATAGTTACTATTTATGAGGAACATAAAAACATGATTAAAGTGTTACAAGCATTAATGTATTGATAAAATTTTCCACAGCTTTCATGTCTATTCAATTAACTTTTGTGAGGATGTTGAATAATACAAACTATGAAAATTGGGCTAAATCTATGAAGTTTCATCTGTCGATCACCAACTTGGATTTGACATTTACGGGGGACGAGTTAGTTGTTAATGCAAATATAAGTGCTAGACAAAGGACTAAAGATGAAAAATGGACACATTTACATAAAATATGCTTGATGGCCATAAAGTTCACTATAGATAGAGTCATCAGATAGAGTATTCCTGAATCCAAAAAGGTAAAGACCTTTCCTAGATCCACTACCAAAAAATATGTGAAGTTTGACAAGGTTGAGAAAGGTCACTATCTCTCACTACTTGAGAAGACTATGCATGATGGTACTAGTGGAGTGCAGGAGCACACCTTAAAGTTGATTCATTACTACAACAAGTTGAAAAGCATAAATGTGGACCTAAGTGACAACTTCTTGATCTAGTGAGGAAGAGAATCTTTACCCTCTCAATTTGACATTTTGAAAATGTTTTACAATACTTACAAAAGGTGAATAGACAATTAACAAATTGATTTCAATTATTAATCAGGCAGAAGAGGACATAAGGAAAGGTAAGATTTAAAATGTCAACTATGTTTCTCATGGCTTGATTTTAGAACAAGGAAAAACAATGCATTATAGGGATAATAAAAGGAAATCCGGATATGAAAAGAAGAGAGGTGAGATAAAAGAACAATGCCACAAGCCTAAGAAAGCTCATCTCAAGGGAAATTGCAGGTTCTATAAGAAATATGGGCATAAGAAGGTAGACTGCTTTAAATACAAGAAATGGATTGAGAAAACACTACAAAATTTTTGGGTTTTATCAGCATTTGTTTACCAGTGTTTGTGGCAAACGCTGGCACAAAAATTATTTTTTAAATTTCCAGCATTAAGTAGACAACATTTTATATAAATGCTGGGTAAAATTAAAATTTACCAG